>QJNV01000276.1:0-86177 GCA_004155935.1 Monosporascus sp. GIB2 | reverse complement strand
CCCCCCCCCAAATAAAAAATATAAACATATTTTATAAATATTTTTTAATAATTTTTTCCCTTTTTCGTTTATAATTTACTTTAAGGTTTTCTATAATATTCCGCATTTTCGATATATTATAGTTATAATTCGTATGCTGGGTTATCGTTACGAAATCGATAAAATCTTAAAAAATACCGATAAATATATGGCCTTCCAAAATAAGGGTAAGGTTATAGTAAAAGTAATTTTTGTGCTTTATTATTTTTAGTAATGGTATTATTAATTCATAATAACAAACTTTTACTTTTTTCCGTTCGGTCGCGTTCGAATTTGCCGAACCGTTTTAAGAATTTATCGAATTTAATTCGATTAATCCGAGCAAATTTGAAATTACTAAGGATAATTATATTTATTATCGTTCTTGAGTAAATTCTCTTTATTTTTTATTATGTGTTTTTTATTAACATAATATATAAATTAAAAAAGTTTAACTTAACGTTAAAAATAAATTTAATAAGATTTATTAAATATAAAAGGAAAATATAAATATTTTTCGTTATTTTTTCGTAACAGACGCCTTATTTAATTTGTTATTAATTTAATATTAACTTTTTTAGAAGGATATTAAATAGGTAAAAAATACCCGTACCATTTTTAACGTAAATATTTAACGATTTCTTTTATTGATATTAATTGTTTATAAAAAGAAAATTCGAACAAGTTTTTACTGTTATTAAATAATATGCCGTTAATGTTAAAAATAAGATTAAAAATAATAATATTAATATTTAAGTATTTTTAAAATAATTTTTAAATAGTTTTAAAATTACCTTTTCGACCTTATTATAAATTAATTTAAGCTTTATTTTAAAACATTTATATAAATTATAACGATTTCGTTAAAATGTAAATATATTTAAATAATTAGCGGTAACACTTTTTTATAAATAATTATTAATAATTAATAATGTTTTTATATTACGACTTTGTTATTATGTTATTTTTTAAGCAAATTTTTCTTTTACTTTAATAATGTTTTATATAAAATAATAAGTTTTTTAATATGTAATCGCGAAATCTCTAAATGTTTTTAAGGGGGAAACTTATTTATTTTATAAGGTATTATATATTATTACGACTTTTTCGATACTTTAATATTATTTTTATTTTTTAACATTTTTCCGTTTTTATGTCGAAATCATTTTTTCGCTTTTTTAAAATTACTTTTATTATATTATGGCTTTAATGACGATATAAGGTAAATATTATAAATTTTATTATATAAAAATAAAAATTATATTTCGCAAATTAATTTTAAATTCATAACTTTTTTAATTTAGAAAACTTTAATATATTTATCGAAAAGTTTCTTGTTAAGCTTTTACTAGTTAATATAATTAATGGAAATTTTTACCTATTACTTTTTTCGAAACTTTTTATAAAACGGCTTTTATTATAATACTTTTTATACGTTTTTATATTTTATAAAGATATTTTTGTGACGTTTTCTTATTTTTTTATATCGTTATAACTTTTTCTTAAATTGTTTTAACGGGATTTAAGCTTTTAAATTGCTGCGATATAAACGCGATATTTTTTAAAGTTCGTAAAATATACCCGAAAAATATTTCGGCTACCATTATTTTAATTATTTAATAATAGCTACTATAATATATAAATTATATTACTAATATATACGATACTAATTTTACTTATTTTCAGTTATAAAATATTCGTTAATAATATTCTAAAAATTAAATTTTACGTTTCGTTTATTTATTCGTTTATAGGTAAAAAATTATATTTATATTTTTTTTTAAGTATGAAAAACTCGTACAAACTCCTTTAAAAATCATTCCTAAATAAGAAATTATAATTAAAAATTATACTACCGAGCGTACCGCATTAATTACAAATATAATAAAAAAAAATCTCGGTTAAACCGTTAGCGGTAATTTTTGTCGTCGTTATAATATAATAAATATATTTCGTTATCTTATTTATTAGCATAAAAATAACGTTGTCATTTTTTTCGTTATACGGCCTCATAAAAAATGGTAAGCTTATAATAAAGTTTATATTAATTTCTTTAAACGGGCGATCCGGAATCGGTAATAAAATAAATTTTTCGTAAAATCGATATAATACCGTTTTATATTTTTGGTATTTAAGGCAATTTCTTAAATAATTTTTAATATCTCGTTTTTATACTTTTTAAAACTAATTCCGAATTAATTACTTATATATTTTCGTAACACCGAAATAACCTATTATAAAAAAATTATAATTTTAATTAACGAACATTTTACGTAAGTTTGGATTATACGATACGTAAACTGTACCTTTATATTTTAATAAGTTATTATCTTTTTCGATATGTTATAATTATTTACCCGCTTCGTATTTTTTAGAACGTTTTTTTTCCTTAAATTTTGTTAAAAATAAATTTCTTTTCTTTATAACTTAAAAATCCGATTAATTATTAAATTCTTTTCTGATAATAATACCGTTTTAATAATGTCGTTTATATTTTATTACCGTAAAACGAACAATTTACAATTTATAATTTAAGCTAATATATACTTTATCTTTTCGGGTACGTCCTTAGCCGTTTTATTCCCAAACCCGCATATTTTTATTTTTAACGTAATATTTACGACTTTACTAGTAAAACGACAAATATTCGTAGTTTTAAAATCTAATTAAAATATATTATTTTTTTTACAACTAACATTATCCTTTTTTAAGCCTTTGTAATAAATAATTAATTAGGGTATTTTTCCTTAACCGGAACATAATAACGAAATTTACAGTTATAAAATAATCTAATTACCTTAATTATTTCGCGTTAAACCGTTATTTTAATTTTAATGAGGAATTGTAAATAATTAATAAAATAACCTTATTTTTTAAAAGTATTTACGATAACTAATAACTGGCCGTTTCTTATAGCGTAACGATTTTTTTTTAGCATTATCTTCTGAAACTTAAATATTACTAGGCATTAACGATTTTTATAAAATTAAAATATAACTACCTTAACAATTTTCCCGCACGCGTTTATTTTAATACGAATAAGTAATAATAAGTTAAAATGCCGGAATATTTTCCTTATTACAAACGTTACTTAAAATATTTTAAACGTATTTTATTTAAAAAAGTAACTATATAAAACTTTTAACGTTTTTACAAAACCGATTTATTAATAGAGTAACTATTTTCACGTAATTTTTAATAAATTTTCGATAAAAGTTTATAAAATTTAAAAAAATTTAAAGATTATAAACACTTTTTAATAATTGCTAGATTTTAATAACCTTAATACGATTTCACTCTATTCTAATATTATTCGGCGATATTTAAAATTTAAAAAGAAAATTAAAAATATATAAAATTTACTTTTTTTTATATTCGCGTAGAACTTTTATTTTCTTAACCTTTTAAGTATTTTACGAATATATTACTTATGCTTTGCTAGGTTTTTGTTATCTATTAAAATATCTTCGAATTAGACGGTATAAATATAATTTATTAAGCCTATTAAAGCTTAGTTAATATATATTTAAACCGTAATTAAAACGTTAAAAAACTTAAATAGTATTATTAAATACTCGAAATAACCGTATCTCGTTTTAAAAACGGTTTTCCATTCGTCGCCCTTTTTAATACGTATTTAACGGTACGTATCCTTTATATTTAATTTCATATATACGTGGGGATTTACTAATCGGTTCAAAATTTCCTATACTAAAGGTAACGGTATACGATTTTTACGAATTAGTCGATTAAGTCTTTTATAGTTAATATAAAAGCGCAACGCGTTTCCTCTTTTTGCAGCGAATAAAATAAAGGCTTTAAGTAGGTTATTATTTCGTTTAATTTATTTTTTTCTCTCTGCGATTTTTAAAAACTTTTTAAATATTTTTAGCCTTTTTTTAAAGTAGGTAAAAAAATCTTAAAGCGGTTTTTTTCTATTAAATAAATTTATCGTATGTTTGTATAGTAAATATTCCAGTAACTTAATAGCTTTTTCCTTAAAAAAATAAATTAACGTAATTATTATAATATCTTTTCTAATATTTTTCGTATTTTCTTAATATTAACTTTTTATCGTATTTATTCGATATTATAAATATAACTGCCGTTACTATTATGTCGAAAAAGGTATTTCGTAATTTTTTTACTAAACCGACAAATTTAATATTTTCGCGTTCGAATAAATACCTTTATGTAAATTGTAATTAACTAATAACGGGTTTATTTTTTGAAACTATAAAGACCTTAATATAATATCTAGTTTTTCCGCTTTTACGATAAAAAACGATATTTCTTTAGTTTTGTAATATTAAACGAATTTGTTATTTAATTTTATAACGTTACGTACCTGTATATTATAATAAAATTACCTAAATAAAATTTTAACTTTAATCCGGGTTTCAATTAAAATAATTAACTTTTTTTTTCGAATATTTCGCGGCGTATCGTATTATAATTTGCTCTTAACTCCATTTGGCCGCGAAATATTATATATTGATTCCTTTTACGTATTCTGAAAAAATAATACATACGTAACGAAAAACCTTGTTCCTATTGGCGAAAGCCTCGTATAAGGCTCGAAGTAATACCTATTGAAAATCTTTTTAAATAATTCGTTCGAAAATAACTTTTTTTATTATAATTAAAATACGTCGTTTCGGGATAGGAACTAGGTATATAGCTCCTTTTAACGCAATAGCCGCATATATACTTTCGAAACGTATTTGTTATATTTCGATTTTTTTTGTTACTATTTAGATTTTCGGTAATTTATTTTTTCGTATTTAAAATAAAGTCCTTATAATACGTCCGAAAACTTTTTACGAAATATAATCGTATTCGTTACGCGGTCCGAGTTTTATTATAACTGCAAACCTTAAATTAGTTACTAAATATTAAAAAGATATCGATCCGTTTACGGTAAGGTAAAATCTTTTAACTTGAAAGCCTATAATAGCGATTTTATATTTAAAGCTTTTATATAAACCGTATGTAAAATTTCGCGCGAAATAATTACGAATACGAAACTAGTTATATAAAAACATAACCGCATAATTAAACGGTCTATCGGAGAAATAATACCGTTTACTTATAAAAATATAATAAAAAACTTATTTATATTATTAATATAACGTATTAATTATTTCGTTAAGTTTTTAATATATTTTATCGAACTTTATATTAACAAAAACAAATTACCGTAATATATTTTTAAAGGCGCTTTCGAAAATCGCCTTTAAATTAACCTAATTTATAAAACGAATATAACAGTAACTTTACGCCTTACATTTTACGGCTTTATTATCTTACTATAATTTCAAATAAATATTTATAAGTATATTAAATATAACGCACGATAACGCATAATTTATTTTATAATATATTATGGAAACCTTTTAATATTTGAAAGTAACGTTTAATTAAATTATAAAATTTAAGTAAATTTTCTCTTAATATTTTAAATTCGGTAAAACCTTAAGTAATTTATCCTTTTTCCTTATCTTTTACCAAGTTTCGGTTCGTTCGTTATTAAATAACGTAAACCTTTTAATATTTGGGCTTATTAGGATTACATAATCTGCGGGCACTATAACTTCCAAGGTTCTTATAGTAAGGGTATTATCTAACTTTATAGGATTTAACCCGGAGGGTTTATATAAAAAGCTCGTTACGTCGTTATCGAAAGAACGTAATATAACGTTTAACTATTAAACCTTACGGTTTAATTATAAACGTCGTTATTTTTTTGTAAAGATTTCTTATAAATATCGTTATTTCTTTTTTAAATAGTCGTTTTCGTTATTTAATACTTAAACTTGCTTTTTGTAATTATTAAGCCGTTGTTAAAACTTTAACAAAATAGGCTTAAGTTTTAATACTTAAATAAACTGGGTAATCGGGATAGCTAATTTATTAATATAAATGGTTACAATTATCTCGTTTATTCCTTACGGTTAAATCGAAATAAGGAAGTTTTAATTATTCAAATATGTTAAAAGTAAAATAAAAGGAATAATACGGATATATAAGGAACCAGTTTAAAACTTGCCCTTCTTTCTTTAAGGGGGAATAAACAGCTACCTATAAAGGCGGCTACCCTATAAAAACATCGTAACGATTACGTAATAATAAAACCTAACGTACTTGGCGTCCTTTTTATAACGCGCACCTCTATCCCTATCCCCTTAGCCCCTAACAGTTATATAGTTTTTTATAAAAGTAATAAAATATTAAGCAAATAAGTAAGATATAGTAATTATTTTTATAATAAAAGTGGAATTATTAATGTTTACACAAATTATAAAGAAGTCTTGCTTAACTTTCGAGTAATTAAAAATTAAAAACTATTCAAATTATAAAACTGTTAAATATATAATATAATAATTATTAAATTATACGGCTTAATAAGGTCAATATTGCCTTTTTAATAACGAAATTATGATATGTAAATATATATAATTATTAATTACGAAAAGCCGTAAAAGAAGATTTAATTAAAATAGATTATACGCTTATAAGTGATATATTAAGTTGGCACCCCCCTTCACGCACCACCCCCTTCACGCCCCACATTTCCCCCAAAGTTTATATATTAATAATTAATTAATAAAAACATGTATAAAGACGAAACAATCGGTATAATATTTTAACCTTTATAAAGAATAATATATGGAAATTATAACCTTGTATATATATATTTCATTATAAAAGTTTTAATTTTATTTATATTTTAAAATATAATCCTATAATATTATTACGTAATAAATATAACATATAATATTTTATATTAACTTTTACATATAATTAAAAATCGTAAGTAAACTTTTTATTTACCTTTAGACTTGTATTTGCTCTATTATTATAATACAATAATAATATTATTATTGATATAAAATATTATATATAAAGATTTAATTTATTTTAGTAAATAAAACTGAACTGAACAAGTATAATATAATATAAATTAAACTAAAGGCCTATATAAATATATGTATAATATAATAAAGTTAATATAAAAAGCTTACGAATAATTCTTAATAATTATATTAAATTTTATATACATTATTATAGATTATTATTTTAATTACTATTATTAACTATGTATTATACCATAAAAACATTATAAAGTAAGTTATTAACGTAATGCAATTATATATATCGTGATTATTATACGATTAAGTTATATAAGTTTTTAATATAAATATTTAATTTGCATTCTCCGTATATAATATCCTCGTTTAAAATATATAAATTATATCGTATTCAACTTTAAATTAAAAGGCAAATAATAATAAGAATCTATTAAAACTTATAAAATATTTTAATAATAGGGTAAAAGTTTAAGATAAATTCAAATTAAATACTAGATATATATATATACGGTGCTTATTAAATTATAAAAGATTATATAAAATCGAAATGTTGAAAATTTAATATACATTTTATGCTTTGAATTAGCATTTAAATTAACGAAAAAAAGCTTTAATAACTATTAAAGTAAAATAGTTAGAAGTCGTCAATTAATATAAAACTCAAGTTTAAAAGTTACACCTTTTAGTATAATTATTAAATTATATAATTATAATATATAATAATACATATTAGGTTATATTAATTAGTATAATATATCTATTATTATTATATAAAAATAAAACATAATAATAATTATATATACTACTAAGGTTCCTATTTAAAATTCATTCTTTTTTAAATTCATAATTTTAGTATCTGTATTAGTATTATCATTTAATTTTTGTTCATTTTAATATAGCTTTTTTTTACTATTTTTCTATTTACTTTACGGGGTTTTAGTTAATATCTTCTTATAAAACTTCTTATACACTTTATTTATGTATATTTAGTATTAATAAAAGTCACTACTTTTTATTATCTATTTTTGTTAATTAGTTATAAATAGGTGGGTTTGTGGATTTTATATGGGGAAATGTGGGGCGTGAAGGGGGTGGTGCGTGAAGGGGGGTGCCAACTTAATTAACGGATTTATTAAAGTTATATTATGTAAGTTTTTTAAATATTTAAAAAAATTAAAATTAATGAATATTATTAAAACTTTTTATTAATGGAAAAACGCTTTACGAGTAATTTTAAGAAAGGAATTAGCTAATCGCAAGGATTTAATCGCCGGAAAAAAAGTGGAATAGAAAGTTATAGTTTTAACAATTGTGACAATTAACGTCGTAAATACTTTAAGGCGTTAAGGGGGTATATCGGCTAGCAGGGGTGCGTTAGCACCGTATATACTGAAGAATCGCTTTAATCGGAACATGTCAGCTAGGAGGAGTGCGTTAGCACCCCATATATTGGAGAATCCCTCTGATCGGAACATATATGTTCCGGGGCTAGATTACCTTAAAGTGCAGTGCGCGTTCTAGAGCAGCTGCAACTAGTCACTAAATATAAGAACAACTAATATCCCTTATATCTAATAATTAAAATTTTTATTCGCTTAATTTAGGTATATATTAACTGATCAGATACTTTTAAAACGATATAAGCTATATAGTAGTTATAATTACCTAGATACGCTAATAACGAAGATGGCGACCATATCGTCGACGTCCTTCGTTCTTTATAAAAAACTTAAAAATTAAAATCGCTTTAAAAGCGAATTTTAATTTAAAGCTTACGTACTTAATATTTAAGATTATATCGATTTTGATGAAAATCTTTTATAATTTATTAAATTTATAAAACTCGATATAATTTTTACTTAAAAAGAAAAATTCGCTATACGATACGAATTAATTTTTTTTATTTATTTATATATATATTATCTAGAGAAATTACGGAAAAAATAGACTTAATAAATATTTAATAAATACTTTTAATATTACTATCAAAAGTAAATACGTTTATAATTAAGATTTTACGGCGTATATTTATAAGGATCGGAATTACGACATTTTCTATAAAAGTATTAACGAATTTACGAAATAAGTCTTAAAATTAGTATTTTTAACCATTAAAAAATTATTTTAAAAAAGAAACTTATGAAAATAGTACGCTTGTTTAGCCGAATCCGGTAAGGTATACGATAATAAGCTTTTAATTAATACTTAACAAATATATCATAAATAGTTAAAATAAGTTTCGAAAATAATAAAAAAGTTAAATAATTAAATTATAAAATAGCAAAAGATTACGACTTAAAAATAGCGATATAATTTTCTAAAAAGAAAACCGACGCTAATATAAGTTAATAACTTATATATAATATTAACTTTTATTATTAAAACTTAACGATTATTTTTTAAATAATTAAAAAACCGAAATCGATAACGGTATAATTAGTTATTAAAAAGTAGCAGCTAACTTTTTAAATTATTTAATTATAATAAATCTATAGCTGTTATTAAAAAAACGTTAAGGTAACGTTTTTAACGTTTTATGAAATATTAGTAAATCCCCTTAATTAGAACGATTTTAATTAGGAAAAAGTTAAATATCTTAATAATTAGTTACGTAGTAGGATTTTGTTAAAAAAGCCGAAACGAAGTAATTATAAAAGTTCTTAAACGGGCCGAAATAGCAATAGTAATAAGCGAAAGCGTAATAAATCAAACGTATAAAAATTAGGTATAAAACGGATATAAATTTTGCATATATGTTATTTTAATATTATTACGTTGTCTTTTAATAAAGCTTTAATAGAATGTATTTTAAGTAAGGTAATTACGGTATTAATCTAAAGCCGGATTACTTTTGATTAATTCTTAAACGAGAAAATTAACCCTTTATCGAAAACTATAAAGAAATTAATTACTTAAAAACTAAATTAATTGTAAAAGAGAATAAAACAAATTGTAGGATATTTTTCTATTTTTAATTAACGTAATATTATAAACGTTACATTTTACCTTTTAAGAAATTTGGCTATTTTAGATTTAGAATATATAATATATATTTTTAACTTAATTAATAAGTTGTTAAATTATAAGATAACGATTTAAGGTGACGGTATATACGTGAGAAATAGTTTCGTCTTAAATAATAAATATAGAAAAGTTAATATATTACTTTAAAATTTTAAAGGCTTTAAAGTGTTACGTTTATACAATATAACTTATTACGAAAATTTCGTAACGTATCACATAAGCTCGCGACGTACATTTTAGCATGTCGCGACAGCAAATTCGAATTAAATAACTATAACATATTAAATTAATTTAAATTAATTGGATTTTTTATCGCTAAACGCCTTTATATCCTCCTTATAAGTACGCGCATTATGTCCGGGCTTGCCGTAGACGCCATATTTCCGTCCTTTCGCTTAAACCCTTTTGCGACGACCTTTTTCGGCCGTTACCAGCCGCGATTATTTACTATTACCTTTTTTCGTAACTATAAAAAATTGTGTTTTTTTTTAGTAAGTATCCTTTTTAAAGACGTTTGTTTTTAGTTTTTCGGCGTTTATTAAGGATATAGTTCGTTTCGCGTAATAGGTCGTATTTTTTCCCAAAAAAAGTAATTTCGTATAATAGCATTAAGTTATTTTTTGTTAAAAGATTAACCGATTTAATTATTTTTATTGGCAAATTACTTTGGTAATTTTTAATTTTTTTTTTTACAAATAACGTTTTCGTTAAATCGTTTCGGTAATATTCTTAAGAGTTTTCGCAGGTAGGGAAATAACGGAGTTAATAAAAGTAAATAGAGAAACGGTTGGTATAAGTATAGTTGGAATTTCTAATTCGGAAAGTATGCGATTAAAATCGAATAAAACGAATCCCGATTTAATGTTGTTGGTCGTTATGGTAATTCTAAACGTATCGCAGAAACTGGCAATAAAATCTTCCTTAGTAATATAGGTAATATAACGTCGTATAAAACTTTCGATATATAACGAATGAACGCGTTTTAACGGAAGAAAATAAAATATATCGAAAGGTTAAAATAAATAAAAAAAATTAATAAATATGTAAAATATAATAATATCGTAATTAATGTAATATTTTTTAAATTTTATCGAATAATAACTTTCGTAACCGTTAAAAATAAAAAAACGTTTCGATTTTTTCGTACGCGTTTAAATATGTTAATCGAAATATTAAACTTATTTTAAACTTAATTTATTTATCGTTTAGCCGTTTTCGCTTACAGCAATTTTCTAATCGGGTGGGAGTAGGTTATCGTCGAACCAGTAAAAAAAATGGTTTTTTTCGGTAAAAATAATAAATAGGGGTAAAACCTAATCTTAAAAATTAATAGCTTATATTATCATAATCTATTTCCGATTTCTTTATTAAATTTATTTAAATTTTTTATGTTTTTTAGTATTAATAATAATTTTATCAATTATTAAAAAAAACCTTATTAAAAATTTTGTTTTATCGAAATTATAAATATCTTTTTTTACGATATTGTATTTGGCAATTATATTTCAAAAAAGGTTAAATTACTTGCGAAATATTTTTAAATTTTTGTATAAAATTTTTTAATAATTTATTTTTCGATTTAAACGCGTTTCGAATTTTTGTTACCGTTTAACAAAGTTAAATATTTAGTTAATTCCGATGCGTTCCGTAACGCGTTACGTAAGTAATAAATTCGTCATATTTTTAATATGTTAACGTCGGACAAAAAACGCTTACGTATTTAGGTTAAGGATTTGTTCAATAATCGATTTTTTTTTGGTCGGAGTTAATTTTCGCAAATTGGGGATAATATCGGTTTAAACGCGTTTATTATAATATCGGGTTTTTAAGGTCGTTTCGGTAATAATATATATCGAATTAAGCTTTTTAATATTAAGTTTCGGGTTTTTTTTTTCGCCTAATTAGCTAAGTTTATTTTGGATTTTTTTGTAAGACGTTTTATATTATAGGTGTTGAATAATATATGATTAGAGTTAGGTAGTTGGAATGTGGACAAAAACGCGTCGCGAGCTTGTATGCGTCGCGAGCTTATGTGATACGTTATATAGCTTAGTATTTTTCCAGTACTTCTGGAAAAAAAGGTATTAGCAGGATAATAAAAGTTTAATAATTATATTCGAAATAAACATAATTAAATTGTTATTATAGTAATAAATAAATGTAATTACTTTATTATCGAAAATCTTAACGTAATAATAGTTTATGCAGCTTTAATTACTTATATGTATAATGTTAATTTATAGATAGCGAAATTATTACGTGCCGATAACGGTATTAAGTAGTATCTAAAGTTAAAATATTTAAAGCTTAAAATGATCGCTTAATTACAGTTCTATATAAGAGAAGTACGCCTAAAAAGCGTTATAATAATCTATTTTTAAGTATATAATAAAGCGAAAGCTAAAAAGCAAATACGCCATAAGTTTAAAAAGGAAGTTTCTCGATTAAAATAACGAATCGTTATTAATTTTACAAATGTCAAAGAAAACCTTAAAAAATATAAATACGTTATAATTACTACCGATAAGTACTTAGGCTTTATTTAAAAAATCTATCTTAAAAATCGAAAGCAAAATATATTAATTATAACGTTTCGATATTTTTTAAAAGTTTTAAAAATTAACATAAAATCTCTTTATAAGTACTTGAATACAATAAAAACACTTTAAAAAATTACCAATTTCGAAATATACTTTAGTCGCCTTTAATATCGCATACTCAAATTTAAACGAGGGTATAAAACGTTTAAGGGGTATAATTTAAAAAAACGATTATAATACGGAATAGCGTTAAATTACCTTCGTTTTTAATTATACATATTTTTAAAGCGGTAGTATATCTATATAACCGTACCCCCAAATGCGTATTTTTTAGCAAAACGTATATAAGCTTTATTATATTTATTTAACGTATAAAAATAATATTATAATACTTAATTGGAAATCTTAGTAAACCTATCTACGAGCATATAGGTATAGAGCTTACCTTATAATAATTACCGTTATAAAAAAAATAAAGATTTAAAAGCTAAATCTTAAAGCGTAAGTAAGTTACTTTATTAGTTATAAATTTATAAATATTTACGAAATTTAAAACTTTTTAATTAATAGAATTATCGCCATTAAAGATATATCGTTTAGTGAAAAGGCTATTTTTAAAGTAATATTAAAAACTTAAAAAACGATTTTTTGTAGATTATAAAAAAAATTTATTAAAGTTACTAGAATAAGTAAAATTTCTTAATTAAGGTTTAAATTATTTAAATATATAAATATAAAAAAAAGACGAAAACTTAAACGGAATAATTTAACTATCAGTTAGTTAAAAAGGGTAGTACTAAAATGATATAAGCATACGAAACGTACGGAATAGGGAAAAATAAATTTATTCGCATAAAATTAATGATTTTTATACGACCGTTATATTCGAACTCTTTTCGCCCTTTAACTTGTTATTTTAATTAGCGTTTATTTTAATAATTATTACGATTATTACGTTAATAGAACTAAAAAAAGTAACTTTAAGTTTTTATTATTTTGTTTAACTTAAAGTAACAGTAAAAAACGAAGATGTTTTACGAATTATAAACGTAACTTACTATTACCGCCACGAAATTATAAAATGTTAAATATATACCCGTTAAAAAAATATTTCGTAAAACCGAAAAGGTTTATTGATAAAAAAAATCATAAAAAAAGCGTTTTTAAAAAGCTATTAATTAATTTTCTGTTAAAAGGAAATAGGTTTAAAGGTGCATATAGGTATACGTTTATAAATTTAATAAGTATAACTAGTTTAAAAATATAAGGCCCGTTTTATCGTAGGAAACGATTAATAGCTTAAAAATACTTATGGCGATATACACGTAATTATATTTATTAAAAAGTTATATTAAACCTTAATTATTATTATAGTTAAATTTGATCTAAAACTTAAATAATATAACGTTCTAAGATACTGGGTATAGTATCTATCGTACGATTATATCGTGTAATAATTTTCGTGTATTTGGCTCAGCCTGGAGAATATGGCTTGAACCTATTAGTATCTTACAAATACTATAACGTTATAAACGTTTTTATGAATAATAATTTACTTTATAAAATATATATAAAAAGGTTTTTAAAATACTCGTAATGTAATAAAATTTTCTTAATTAAAAAATATTACATAAATTTAAAAAGTTATTTTTATTATAATAAAAGGATTTTATTAAAATATTTAAAATATTAAAACTTAATTTCATTAGTTACAAACCTTACTATTCTATTTATTAGGGGGTAATTTTTTTATAAATAATATTATTACGGCATATTGCGAAAAGTTTAAAAATTTTATCGATTAATAAATTTAACAAATACTAAAAAGGTATACTATTATAAAAAATAAAAGCTTATAATAATATTTTAATATCGTAATAGGTAAAAATAAATTTAATAAAAACTTTTAATTATTTTAGGTTAATTGTATAGATAAATTAATTAATTTAATCAATAAAAAAATAAACAACTTTTTAAGACCACTTATAATTACTGTTAAAACATTACTAAATTTTAATTTAACTTATTTAGCTTTTGTTAATAAATATTAAAAAAAAAGGTTTTATTTTTTTCGTATTAGTTAACACGTAACCCGATATATCCTTTACGATATCCAAATTTATCTTATTTAATTTAAATTTTAACGACGTATATTATAAAATTATTAACTGTATTATATTATGTTTAATTAGATTTAATCTGTTAACCTTCTAATTTGAGGGTAAAAATTCGTTAAATACTTAGAACGACGTTTCTTTCGCGGATAATACGATTGATCGAAAGCATTTTCAATTTTACATTATAAAATTATTCGGAAAAATAATAAAATAACGGGCGAATAAGTAAAATATAATAATTTTTTAATAAAAACAAAATTATTATTTTTATATAAGCTATAAAACAACATTATTTAGCTTTCGATTAATTAAAAAATAAAAAATAACTTTAAATATAAAATCGTTAAATATATAATATAGTAATTAATAAACTATACGGTTTATTAATATCGATATCGTTTTAGTAATAACGTACTATATAAACGAACCGAATGTATCAGCGAACCGAATGGTTTTTCGTATCTCTTAACAACAAATTTAAATTACTTAATTATAACTTAATAAATTAATCTAAACTAATCGGACTTTTCGTCGTTTAACGCTTTTATATCTTTTTTATAAATACACGTATTATATCTAGGCTTGCCGTAAACGTTATACTTTTGTTTCTTCGTTTAAACGCTTTTACGTTAATTACTTTCGGCTCTTATTAGCTGCGATTATTTATTATTACCTTCTTTCGTAATTATAAAAGCTTCTGCTTTCTTTATACTAAGTATTCTTTTTTTTAAAACGTTTATTTTTAATTTTTCAGCGTTTATTTAAGATATAATTTATTTCGCGTAATAAGCCGTATTTTCGTATAATAATATTAAGTTATTTTGTATTAAAATACTACCCGATTTAATTATTTTTGTTAGTAAGTTACCTTAGTAATTTTTAATTTTTCTTTTGGAAATAACGTTTTCGTTAAATTGTTTTGGTAATATTTTTAAAAGCTTTCGTAAATAAGGAAATAACAGAATTAATAAAGGTAAGTGGGAAAACGGTTAGTATAAATATAACACAGATTTTTAACTTAAAAAAATGTAATTAAAATTAAATAAAATAAGTCCCGTTTTTGCGAATCCCGATTTAATGTTATCGGTTGTTATAACAGTTTTAAACGTGGCGTAAAAACCGGGGATAAAATTTTCTTTAATAATATAAATAATATAAAGTCATATAAAACTTTCGATATATAATGAATAAACCCGTTTTAACGAAAAAAAATTAAATACGTCGAAAGGTTAAAATAAATAAATAAAAATTAACGGATATACAACATATAATAATATCGTAATTAACGTAATAATTTTCGAATTTTATCCAATAGTAATTTTCATAGCCGTCGAAAATAAGAAAACGTTTCGATTTTTTCGTACGCGTTCGAATATGTTAATCGAAATATTAAACTTATTTTAAATTTAGTTTATTTATTATTTAACCGTTTTCGCTTATAATAACCTTTTAATCGGGTGGGAATAGGTTATCAGCGAATTAACAAAAAAGGTAATTTTTCCTCGTAAAAATAATAAATAAAAATAAGGCTTAATTTTAAAAATTAATAATTTATATTATTATAAATTATTCCCGATTTTTTATTAAGTTTATTTAAATTTTTTACGTTTTTTAACATTAATAATACCTATACCAGTTATTATAAAAAGCTTTATTAAAACTTTATTTTGTCGAAATTATAAATATCCTTTTTCGTAATACCGTATTTTACGATTATAACCTGAATAAATTTAAATTTTTTATAAAATATTTTTAGATTTTCGTATAAAATTTGTTAATAATTTATTTTTCGATTTAAACGTATTACGAATTTTTGTTACCGTTTAATAAAGTTAATTATTTAATTAATCCCGACGCGTTTCGCGATACGTTACATAAGTAACAAATTAGTTATATTTTTAATATATTAATGCTGGATAGGAAACGTTCGGGCATTTAGGTTAAGAATTCGTTCGATAATTAATTTCTTTTCAGTCGACGTTAATTCCCGCGAATTGGAAATAATATCGGTTCGGGCGCGTATACCGTTATATTAGTTATATAACGTAATTTGAGCGATTTAGGAAGTAAAATTAAGTGTCGCATAATTAAGTTTCGGCGTTTATTTCTTAACTTAAATAGTTAGATTTATTTTCCTTTTTTATAACGCGTTTTATATTATTAGTATTAAGAAATAGATAATTAATATTAGGTGGTTAAAATATGCGAAAATTTATTTGGTTCGTTTATGCATTCAATTCGCTTATAGAGTACGTTAACGAAATTACGGTATATAAATATATATAATTATTAATTATAAAAAGTCGTAAAAAAAAATTGATTAAAATGGATTATACGTTTATAAACGATATATTAATTAACTAAATAATTAAAAGCTTATTACGTAATTTTTTTCGGTATTTTTAAAAAAAAATTAAAATTAATAAATATTACGAAAGTTTTTAATTAACAAAAAAATATTATGTAAGTAATTTTAAAAAAGGAATTAACTAATTAAAAAAATCTTAATCCCCGGAAAAAGGGTAAAATAGAAAATTATGGCTTTAAGGATAGTGACGATCAACGCCGTAAATGCTTCAAGGCGTTAAGGGGGTATATCGGCTAGCAGGGGTGCGTTAGCACCCCATATACTGAAAAATCCCTTTAATCGGAACATATATGTTCCGGGACTAGATCATCTTAAAGTGCAGTGCGCGTTCTAGAGCAGCTGCAACTAGTTACTGAATACAAGAACAACTGATGTCCCTTATATCTGACAGAACAATACATGTTCCGTGGCTAGAATGCATTAAAGTGCAGTGTGCGTTTTAGAGCACCTGCAGCTAGTCATTAATACAACAACAACTGATGTCCCTTATATCTGACAAATACCGGGTAGATCCCATACCACGTGAACAGCTCTACGACCTGGGTACCTAGACAGCTATACACGCACCGAGGTGTATTCCAAGTGTGAGAACAAGCGGAAATCGGATTCGGACGTAAGAGCCTTTTTCCAGAGTTTGACTTGATAATCCTGTAGCCGGATCCGATTTCCCCCTTGGGTACGGTGTCGATTCTTTCCTTTCGAGAGGTTAATAAGTTTGTGTTGGTAAACGACTTAGTTATTCATGCAAACGCCTCCCAGACATGGTTGACCGCTTTACAAGCTCTGTAAGCCCCTTCCCAAATTAACCCGTTAAGGTTGATTTTGAGATATACTGCTATTGATCATTTGAATTACCCAATTAAGAGCCAGACTGAGCGTGGGATCCGGTCGGACAACGCGTGCCACTGATTGAGGCTCAGCATCCCCACTCGGATATGCCCTGGCCTCGTAGATAAGCTGCTGGTCACGAAGGCCACATGGCATGTAGGTAGGCTGATGGCTGCGCGAGGTGTAACAGCCCTTGGGGGACAGCTTATAGAAGTAATGTTCCACAGAGCCACGAAGCTAACCAAAGGCTCCGGAACGCGAAAACTGCGAAACGTTTGCTGTCCCAGGTGCCATGTTTGCCCGGTTCTGCTATCTTCCTCAGATAGTTGGTGTTGCATAGCCTTGGCGATAATTAGAAACACCAGATCGATTTTAGAGGAAATCGTCAGTGACGTATGCTGTAGGCCGTATGCCGCCCTCCCGCCTCCCCTAACTGGCCGCTCTTATACAGATTTGCCGTACAAATTAACCAGAATAAAATTGATTCATAATGCCACGTCGCTTTATTCAATAACCTACAGGCTTTTCCTGGTTAAAATATACAGTGTCAACCAGCTGGAGAAACAAGTAAAAATATTAATCAGGACAATGTAACATCCTCATCCAGAGGCACCCCGCTCTTGCGAGGGATGTACGGCCAGCCTCGTTAACATGCGATTGCATACATAAGCCGACGGTGCTATGAAGGCACTCGGCACCTCGCTGTATATTCGTGCAGAGTGCTAGGTTGCTGGCGATGAAGTGCGTCGTTACGGGAAGATCGAAGGGAAAGCAGCCGGCCGCCGACAAGAGACACTATGTTCTCATAGTCTCACCAAAGCTTCGGCGGCCTATTTTGGGGAGAGGTACGAATCGATGAGAGGATCGAAGCGGGATACATGGCTGGCAGATACATCGTCGTGCACACCCCTGCAATGCCCATCAAGATTTCCTAAGGCACCCGGACAACATTTAGTTAGTTTGCCAACATTGTCTTGAAAACGCAAGCTACACATACGTTTCCTTGATTTAGTCTCCAGTATCGTCTATCCCTGCTGTTATGCCGGTGGTTTTCAGAAAGACGCCGGATGGTCAGTCGGCTACCGTAAGCCCGAGTAACATTTCTGACCGGGGACAGAACCCGTTTTGAGTGTTCGGAAAGTTAGGCCGGATGATCCGATGTTGGGCTGGCTAAGTACGGTTGACGAGTAAAGGGTTGGTTCTGTTCATTTGCGCTCGCAGTAGCCCCCACCCTTCATAAACGGTGCTGCAGGTAACAGCATAATTCAGGGCTCATGATTCGCCCATTGTTGCATGCCAGAGAATTAGGATTCTGTAGTTATATACCTCTATCATAGGAACCCCCCAGCCATGCATCTATTGCAAAACTTCAACCACGTTCAGTTTCACCATTATTCCCCATCGCGAAAACTACTGACAAACATGGCGAGCATTGCGGCAGAGACTCTTAGTACTGTTAGAGTGACTGCAGACATGATCGAAAACCAGCACACAGAAGAGGAGGATGCAGCTGAATACCTACAGGGTTGGGCTCTCACTTCTTTGACCTTGGGTTTCACGTCCACCGCCTTCGTGCTGGCACTTGACAATACCATTCTAGGTTCGGAGCTTTTCCCGCAGAAATGAGCAGCATAGCTAATGTACATACCAAGCGACCGCGATACCCCAGATCACCAGCGACTTCCAGAGCCTCAACGATATGGGATGGTATGGCTCTTCCTACCTGATTGCGCAAATGGCCATGCTGCCGACCTGCGGGCGCCTCTATACATTTTACAATATCAAGTGGACATATTGCATTATGCTAGCTGTCTTCGAACTCGGCTGTATCATCGCTGCAGTCGCACCCAATTCGACGGCGCTTATAGTAGGGAGAGCGGTTTCTGGCTTAGGCGCTGCCGGTTTGTTAAGTGGAGCAGCAATTGTCATGTCGTATTGCGTTGCCTTGAAAACGCGGCCGATGGTGCTGGCCATTGTTCTTGGTATGTATAGCATTGGATCGGCCGTTGGACCGCTCGTGGGTGGTGCTATAACCGATAACAAAACGCTTACTTGGCGGTTCATCTTCTGGGTCAATCTTCGTAAGTTTCCGTCTCTAACGTTTTAATTGCTACTACTGACGGCTTACAGCTTTCGGGGCTGTTGCACTGGTTCTGGTTTTGTTTACCTTAAGGAACCCTCCACCCGCAGCAAAAGCAGGGTTATCATGGATCCAGAAGATACGTCAACTGGATATCCCAGGCGCTACTGTGCTGCTGGGCGCAATAACGTGTCTGAATTTGGCCCTACAATGGGGAGGCATTGTCTATCCATGGTCTAATGCAAATGTGTTCGGCTGCCTGATTGGATTCGGTTTACTCTTAATCGCTTTTTTATATTTGCAAGCCCGAGGCAAAGAAAGGTTGGCTCATTGAATTTACACTTTTACGTATAATACCTCCGATACGCTTGCTAACCTAATTTCAGCTCTACTA
This sequence comes from Monosporascus sp. GIB2, assembly GCA_004155935.1. Classification (NCBI taxonomy): domain Eukaryota; kingdom Fungi; phylum Ascomycota; class Sordariomycetes; order Xylariales; genus Monosporascus; species Monosporascus sp. GIB2. The sequence goes on along the minus strand of QJNV01000276.1, from coordinate 65,936 downwards.
TTCCTCTTCACATTTTCCGAAACCGTACAGCGTATGTTTCATGCGGCTTTATGCTACTCGTCCAGGTGGCCATTGTTTTGCAAACATATTACTGGCCTATATACTTCCAGTCGGTGAAGAATACCAGTGCTAGAGATTCGGGGATCTATTCACTCCCAATCATCGTTTCCAATAGCCTTGGCACGCTCAGCGCTGGCTGGATCGCCTCAAGATCTAGACACTACGTGCCGTTGATGTGGATCGGCGCCCCCATCTTGGCCGCCGGAGGCGGTCTGTACCAGCTCATCGGCCCAGCCAGTCCAGCTGCACAGTTGATAGGATTCCAAATTCTATCCGGGGTTGGCTACGGCATTTGTGGCCAGATGCCAATACTGGCGGTTCAAGTCGTCCTCGGCGAGGCAGACGTACCGACAGGCCTCGTGATGGTCATGCTTTTCCAATGTCTTGGAGGCGCCTTGGCTCCTAGCGTTGGGCAGAACCTCTTCACTGATAAGCTTCTACGGAATCTCGGTGAAGTGCAGGGAATAGATGGTGCAGCCGTGGTAGCGGCCGGTGGAAGGGAATTTCGGGAGATAGTTCCTCCAGAACTGATAGACGAGGTCATCGACGCATTTAGTTCTGCTTTGAGAAACGTGTTTTGGGTTGCGCTTGCTACTCCAGTCCTTGCTTGGACCGTAAGCTGGGCAATGGAGTGGCGAAGACTACCGCAAGACCGTGGGAAAGCAGCCACTGCGAATGCGACTACCCAAGCTCTAACTACGCAGAACCTGGAGAAATAGTTGGTTTGTGTCGGCAGTTAATGCTTTGAGATGATCACGGCTGGTGGGCTAGGCTGCAGGATGCAGCCTGGGACACCCTTTGTCTGGAAGAAGCTCTTTGAGCATGGATTTGTGTATGTAATGGGAGCTTGGCCCAGACGTTTTTAGTCTAGTTCAACATCAACACACAGTTTGCGCCAGTGCCCTGCATTTGATCACTGTGACTGCTGACAGTTTGTAATAAAATTGAAGGCTTCGAGCACAAGTGAAGTATTCCACGCCGTACCATCAGGCATCAACCATGGAAGTGCGCCATGATTCCGGCTTGTGATAATGAACATACACCGGGCACCGTGGCAGGACGAATAGCTCCGGGGACACCGCGTTTGCATGTTGCCGGCGAAGTTCGCCGGCATATTGTTTACGTACACTCGTATAGAAAGAGGAAGTGTTATTGCCATGGAGCCTGGGCCGTTTGTGCGTCGTGATTCCCGGCCTGGTGAAGGTGGACCGGACTCTTCATTTGCAAGGTATCGTCACATTTTCTATTGGCTTAGAGGGATTCTGGACAATAAAAACCTTGATACTCGGTACAAGACGGTCATAGACAGGAAGGAAATACCTACATCTCCGCGCGTTTTGACATGTAATCGAGGGTGCGTGCATGGAAGGGTCCGGAATGTAGTAATATGTCAAATTTGGAACCTTCGGGTTCCAGGTCGAATAGCTTCGTATCCAGCTCAAATAGATTCATCCAGGACTCAGAAAGCTCTCCATCTCACTAATAATCGGAGCCTTGACTTCAGCCGAACACGCCAAAAGGCAGTGCGTTACCAACAGCTCCAAATAATAAGTGGTATAACACCACCAGCATCCTTGGAGATAAAGGTAGGGAACTGGATTACTCATAGGATTGAGCAAAGCGAAAGGAATACTTTTCATCAAGCCTTCTTTTCTTTGCTTATCACTACCTCTGCATGCCTGTATGAATACGACTCTCCAAAACGGTCTCCATGCCACATTGCCACCAGATTCAGACACCGAAGTGTCGACACAGAAAACAAAAGAACACCCTCAACAAACCTGATCTCTAGGCAGGATACTGCCGAGTACATCTCGCCCATGCAGAGTACCCCGACTGAACCGATAATCCCTAGCCATCTTCGTCCGGATACGCTAGACATTCGGTAAATTACTTCATACTTCTCAAGTTGGGGGCTGCCAGAGAAGCCTGGTATTGCAAACCGTTAAGAGCTGAAGCCTGACCGAGCTGAACTACTGAATTCATTGCAACGGCCTTTGATCACCTACTCTCCGTATATAGTAATAGCTAATAGAAAATTCCCGTTCCAATCGACCCCAAAAATCTCCCATCGGCCTGGGACATAAAGCAGCTGAGTAACATATAAGGGCCAACACCCTCACTCCTATTGGGATCCTTTACTGGTAGATGAATAGTAAGATTGCTGAACAATGAAGTTTTTGGGTGGTCCCCACTTGAATATACTCTACGCAGTAACCTTAAAACCTGGTGGTAATGCGAAATAAAATCAGAAAATGAACATTTAGAATACTTGTATAGACTACAAGCTAGCGTCTGGAATTATATAACTCTGATAAAACCTAGAATATATCCCTGAGCTTTTATTTAAACAAAGCCTTATTATAATTTTAGAGTATTTAAGTCAATTTTGCTATACCTAACAAAAATTGCCAAGTTAGTGAAGTAAAACAGCCTTGGTAACTAGCAAAAAAACTTAAAAACAATATAGGAGGATAACCCATCAATGGCCGTGTTCCGAATATGCTTGCGGCTGCCGTCCCTAATGACATTTCATCCTTCCCTCAGCGTTCAAACTTTCTTCGTCCCCCCTTGATCTAAGTTCATGATCTCGCTGTCTTTCCCGAAGGTTGCCCACGACTGAAGGCAGGCGAAGATCTTCTAAACGTGGAAGGCTCTGCAACTGACTGAGTTGGGTGACAGGTCCGTGTGAATGCTAGAACTTCACAGATTGTCACGGTCCATGTTAGGGGTGTCGGGGAAGCTAGGTGTGGGTGGCTCGTGCGCCCCACCTAATATGTGTACGTTCCTAGAGGTGGAACTACAGGACTTCTTTCTGCTCCCAATCTCAATACACTGAGCTTTTCCCTAGTGATTAGTATATGTGCCGCCTCTACGTTTCTGTGGCATAACACTGATCAACTGCGGCGACATTGTGGAGCGTCTTGAAGACGTCGATCTCCTCCACCCGGACAAGAGGTATTTAAGGTTGGAGATATGTCCTAGAATGCGCCAAGACCAGATAAGATATGCGCAGGACTGGCGAATGTGGAAAGAGAGAAGGCGACGAAAATTGAGGAACGATAAGCACGAGAAGCAGCAGGGTGGCGGAAAAGGAATGTAAATACAGCCGCCAAGAAGCAGCCGTGTTGAAGGCATTGCAGGACGAAAGAGACTACATTGCGAGCCTCGAGGCCAATGATGGCAACGGCAAGTCATTGAAGAATAACAACCACTGTGACATTGTTATCGATGAGGCCGATCAGTCCAAGGAAAAGACAGCTGGATTCCGGGGCGGCGACCTGATCCGTCTGACCGGAAAGAGTCCCATGAAGGCGGAACTACCGCTTACTCTGCTTCTCGACGTTGGCCTTATCACTCGCAACGACCTTCACTACGTCCGAAACCAGGGTTCCGTTTCCCGTTTCGCGTGGGTCGGGAACAGCCGAGGGCGGAGAGATGAATCCAAGCGTAGGGACCAAGATTCAGGACCGGAAACGCGGGGCTGGGGCTGGGGCTCCCTAGAAACAGTTTTACGAGGGAAAGAGGTCGAGAATCAAGAAGACGAGTTTGCTGTCCGAACCATCTCAGCCTGGGGGGCTCCTGTCCAGACACCATCCTCCGACGTTATTCTTCGGTCCTCTGCCTGGTTGTCTCTGTCTGCCTTGCCGTTCTTGCACAGACGTGCGGGCGGGCAGGAAGAGGGAGACTACCCATCCAGAACTCCGTCCTCACACGTCTGACAAAGGGTCGTATGCGTTGGCATATGCAGCCATGGTCAAACGAGAGCATGTACTGAGGCCCTGAATCTTAGTTCTCTAATGGTACAAGGCAGTGCGCCGGTCAGATCGGCGCCGTGGGAGCTGTGATGTAAGCTGGATGAATTCGGATAGCTAATCCGTGAAGTCGGCCGAAGTACCCACCTTAGGGAAATGGTTAATCACCTAAGACTTGGAAAATGCGGCTGCCCTCCGAACAGTTAGGCAAGCTCAACATTTACGAGGGCAGAGTGTTTCCGGAGCTTGGAGCGACTTCTCAATATATCGCCAACCTACTCAGCTCCCAATCGGGAGGAAGGTTAAACTCTCCATAAAACGCTAGGAGGTTCTGGCTCTCGGAGATGAAATGCAGCATGGCGACATTAAGCATGGAGGCCGCGGGAATCTCAAGGTTGCTCACGAATCCTCCAAGCTGGCCTAAGCGTCGGGTGTTATAGAAGTGTATGGGTGGGGCCAGGCGATATCATTGAGCAGCATTGATCATGCATACTTAGTCTTAAGCTTAGGCGTAGAACCATGCTATGCTGCTGACACGACGTAGTCGAAAACCCCGGGGTGGATGGCGGATCTCAACTCAGCGTGTCATCGCGTGAATTAGGTTGTGCTTCACTTTGCTCTCCCCAAAAATATAAAGAAGCCTCGACTGGCTAGGAGTGGACTGCTTGACCGATGCAAATACTGAGCTGAGACCTCAAGTCGTGGTACATCGCCCCATCCCAACAGACCAACGCCCAAGGGCAACATTTCCCTCTCCCCGTTCTACCCCGCTCAGGACTGTCCCGTCAGCCATAGTAGGAAACCCCCGAGTGCGATGAAGCATCGGAACATCATGCCCTTGATCCCCGTGCTGTGTCCCATCTCAATCCTCCAATGCGACTCCTTGAGGACCTTGATCGCCCTGGGTACACTGATGGCATCGTACGACGTAACCGCGCGCTCCAGGTTGCTCGCCGCGCAGATTTGCTCCGCTAGGTCCCACCCATCCTTCATCGCCAGGCTAGCCCCGTACCCGGCAAACGGACTGACCGCGTGGTTGCTATCGCCGATGAACACTATGGGTCCCAGATCGCTTACATCGTGGTAGAACGGCTGCTTGTCCCGCGCAGGCATGGCGAAGACAGTCGCAGGATCGGTGTGCTTTACGATGGTTTGGAACGGTTCCCCGAACATGCGGCCCAACTCCAGCCCCTCCTGAATCACCTTCTCCGCACTCCCCGGGTCGTTAGGATTGATGCGTTGTCGCTCTTGCGCTTCAAGGCGGCTTAGACCCCAGACGACGCTGTGATGGTCGACGGGAGAGAGAAAGCAGGCCACTCCCTGTCCAGACAGCAACATGCCCCAATTGTTGTCCACCGGCTGAGGGATGTTGTCCTCGAACTTGGCGCTACCTCCAAGTTGGATCGCCCCGGCATAACACAGCGTGTCGTCTGGTCGGAGGCAAGCCCGCAACTTGCTACTGGCGCCGTCCGCCACGACGAGGAGATCGCACTCGTCCTCGTCGTCCACTTTAGAGTCGTGTCCGCCGCGTGCAAGTTTCACTCTAACCCTGCCACTGGCCAGTTTCTGCGCCTCGACGCACGCAGAACCCCAGGTGATCTTGTCCGTTGCCTCCACGGCGTCCAGCAGGACCTTGCGCAGGTTCTTGCGCGCTATGCGGATGCCCGATGTCGGCAGGCCCCGGGCCGGCTTGTACCGTACGCTCAATTGCTCGCCAAAGTTCCTACCCCAGACTTTGAAGCTTCCCGTCCCCTCCAGGCCGAGAATCACGTGCGGCAGCACCTCGTCAAGCAGCCCTAATTGTTTCAGCGCATAGAGGCCGCCGGTCTCGTCGTGTCCCGCTAGGGAGAGGCTGAAGCCCTCGCGGCCGATGCTGGTCTCTTGGGTGTCGCGTTCATAAATGACGATCTCCGGGGGCTGAAGGGCCGGGTTCCATTGCCGACGGAGGCCGGTGACGAAGGCCATCCCGGCCATGCCGGCGCCGGCGACAATGATTCGCTTTCCGGCGAGGAAGTGGTTCTCCTCTGGAGCCATGTTGCTTATAATGCGCAGGCCTTCAATCACCGTTTTCGTGTTTCGAATCTGTTGTTGACATATGCGGACTCTGCTGAAAGACCTGGTGGTCCATCTAGCAATTTCGAATACAAGAATATCATCTCTATTTAACACTGTTGCCTAGCCACTTGTTCATCGGTTGAATGTGCTCCCACGCAAACATTGGCCGGGTAAGCAAGCATCCCGACCGAGCTGGCGTCCCAAACCTGATTGGGCGCCAGTGTCGGGGCCTTGAGTGTGGCGCATCTTTAGGCGATGCAGCCTGACAGCCAGGGCGCGATCAAAACAATTGACTCACTTTTGGCCAGTGGGCCCTAAGACATTGCGACAGTTATCCTGACCACGACCTGACAGGTTACCACTCGAGGCTAGTAGCCGGGAGTTGCTCCCTGCCATATTTGATCTCTTGTCAGCATTGAGCTTTTGTTGCTCCGTTCTGGGCGTCTTTCTGTACACGCGTATCGCTAAACTCTCGCTAAAAGTATGCAATTTCCGTCTCATCTGACGTCCTCTCGGTTGAGTTCAGGTCTCTAGCTCGACAATCCACTTTCGTACACTTCAGCTGTCATGCTGGGTGGTCCAGGTACCTTGAAGCGCGAGATGTTCCGAACACTCCTGAATGGCGTTAGGTAAGTCGCCTATGGAGTATCGGGCAAGGCGCGGCTACCGGGCGTAAGCTAGTAGACGCCAGGCTTCCTTGGCCCGGAAGGTGTACTGCGTCGTAGGGGTAAGTTTAACATCACAGTCAGGAATTCTGCACCAATTGACCTTCTCGAGCTCTATGATCAGAACTTCAATATAGGAATCGCGTTCGACATGACGCAACAGGGTACCTGGCAGGGACGTTAATATTCGGCCGGATACTAAGTAATCGACAAAAGCCGAGACCTCATCGTCCGGGTTTTCACTGGCCACTGATTACAGCGCAAATGTAGGCCCAGTTCCAGGCAACCACCAACCGAGCAAGCCAAAGATGAAGCTAGCATCATCGTCTTTTACCCCAGAAGAAGCGAGTGTCAAAGACCGGTCTATCAATGCAGCACCCTCTATCGGGTAAATTTCGGCTTTGTTCTCCAGGTTCTACCATTCCAACGACAGTCAGCTGCGGCGGGAGATTTTGGGCCTACGGGCAAGAATGGTCTCGAGATTTGTGGAATCACGTCACCGGGGAGGCTAGGCGCCAACATGCATCCCTAGCCTAAACTTAAAATCATGGTTCAGTATCCATCTCCTTCAGGTTGGAACTGCCTCGATCATCGTGGGCAGAGTCATTTGGTGCTTGCCGACTCTCAGAACCCTTGTCGTGGGCGTCCCTGTGGAACTCTGGGCAGTTTCTTCGGGAGAGGTCCTAACAATTGATTCCAGATCGATACTCGAGGGGATCCCAGAAGAGGGGGTACTGAGACTACGTTTTGGGCTAGCTGTCGCTTCACAAAACGCGTTGGAGCCAATGGGACAGGCAACGGGTACGTAGACTTGAGGTCCTCTCCCTGCCTTGGCCAACGAGGATTATCGTAGGACTTGTACTCGTAATGTAGGTCTCTCCAGCACACCTGGGCAAAGCTGTATGCGCCGTACTTCTGGCTCATTTTGTCAAAACGTGTCGCACCTGCCTTGCATGACTTGGTGGAATTCTCCTTGGTTACGTCTCGTTCCTTGGAAGACGGGCCGGCCATCCGATGGAGGAGAGTGAAGAGAAAGATGAGATGACCCCTCGAGACGATTAAGGGTTATGCCTCGGTTCTAGAGGCAGGTCTGGGGCCAGAGTGGCTTCCGTCAACTCCCAGAATAGCTCTTGCCTGAGCAACCGGCAGACCCAGCCCCATAAGCTACACGGGGGAAAAAAGCATGCGCTCTATATCGCCGCCTGGGACCACAGCCAAGGGAAGGGCACTGGAGTACGATGACCCAACGCGGGCGTTTTTGTCCGTAGGGTGTTTTGGACCGTTGACGATTAGTGAGTTGCGGGATGTGGCAGCTGCCATTGTATCGAGACATAGCGGCAGAAGAAGCAAACTGGCGGGACAAAGTGCGCAGATGAGAAGTACCTGTGATGCACAGGTTCTAGCCCTGAGTTTTGGATGCAGGACTGCCCTGGAAGACACGACGCGACCTGGGTAGATTTGAGAGTCTGGGGCCGATACAAGGGCGGATCCGTCTCAGAACAGCCAGTTTCTGGCTCACCCGGGCTTCTGGCCGCAGGTATCTTCATGTCCTTCTCGCGCCTGGAGGCATGGGAGTGGTGCTCTGCAACGGACGGATTCTCGCAGACCACTGTCCAGAATGCTGCTTTGGCCCAGTTCCAGGTACCAGCATCTCAGTCAGCCAGACACGGAGCTGGCATCGCATCCCTGTGCCAGAAGAAGCAGATACCAAACCAGTGGTAAGCGCATCACTGCAACGACCTAATCCGCTCATTCGGGAATCGCGAAGGGCTCCATTCTCCACGTATTTAAAGAGACAGTCAAGCAACCTCCAGCCTAGAGGACAGTGCGGGATTTATATATACGGCTCTGCTGGTCTTCCGGAGCCCGGCTCCAGGACCACCCAATGACTAATATACAGTATACAGAAGGAGCCAACTGCGTCCTAATCGGTCTCCTCCACAATCATTGCAAGAGCTAGAGAACCGGGGCATGGCCCAAGAATGGGGCACACGCTGCATAGTCACTTATGCTTCAAGTCAGGCTTTGGCTCCAAATGCGACCATCCCCTCCGTTTCTAAGGGTTTGTCGATTCGACGCCCTCGAGTTCTCCACCCGTTTTAAGTACTCAAGTACTCGGCCAGCTGCGGGCACTCGACCTTCCTTGTATTCGACAACCTGCGAATAAATGATGCGACGCGTCCGATTGATCTTAGCTTCCCCTGCCCTCTAGCCCCTGCGCTGACGGAGCCACCCACAACGACGACGCTCGTCCGATGGATTCCTCAAAACAGCGACGCTACGAACCTCTTGGAGGGGCGTGGTTCTGTTGCCCTGCCGGAGCTCTCAACTTCAGCCCTTCGACAGAGTCGGCCCGCGCCATCGAAGAAACCATACACCTGCCCGACCGAGCCTGTTGTACGTCCTAGCTGGACCTTCTTGTTCCTTATCGCCATGGGTACCGTCGGTTGGCGAGATATGCTAGTCCAGTTCCGGCGCGTTATCCGTGTGCCTGCCTGCTCATGCAAACCCGATCGTCTGCCTTCGGTTTCGAGGCTGTTGCGATGAGAGGAGATGTCTGAGATCCTATTCGGCTCGATTGCGGCATGTCTAACAGCCGAAGCAGCGGCGTAACGATCAGGCTTCTGACTCCTTCTCGCCTTGATACCGGAATAGGAGTTAGAATAGGGGCAACTACACGACCGACACGTCTATGTACAAATGGCGGTATTACCCCTAAGCTTCCTGAATAGTCGCTCATTGTGGAATCAAATAGGTGTTGGCTTGCGGGGATAGCATTTTTATTTACGGATCTGCATTTCACCTGTTCAGGGCTTCCGGAGTGACCCGACTACTGTAACCCTTCAACAAAACGCCGAGCGGCACTACTCTATGGATGACTCAGAGCTTCTACTCCTGGTGCCTAGTAATAGCTAGTGTTATATTTCGCTTCAGTCGACTCGAGGCATCTTGTCGGACTACAACTTGAAGTAGCTGAGCAAGATATAAGCAAAGCGACATTACCCCTATTGCGGGTCCACTCTCGATAAATGAATAGTATCTTTGTAAAGGGGGTGTCAAGAAGCTACCCCACCACCCCGCGATGACCATGGTCCATCAATTTTCCTTTGACTACGGACTCCTTCTTCTATCTGACATCTGTGAACTACAAGGCTGCAAACGCGTATATCAGTTCGATAACGACCCCGTCCCCGGCGTTGCGATTAACGGAATCGCATACCTCTACCCCGAAAGATGGCGTCCACATCCGGTGCTTCCTCTTCTTCGGCGGCGGCCTCCGAAGCCGTCGCCATCGTCTGCGTGGGCATGGCCGGGTCCGGAAAGACGACGTTCATGCAGCGCATCAATGCACACCTGCACGGCCAGAAGGAGCCTCCGTACGTCATCAACCTCGACCCAGCCGTGCTCAACGTCCCCTTCGAGAGCAACATCGACATCCGCGACTCGGTCAACTACAAGGAGGTCATGAAGCAGTACAACCTCGGGCCCAACGGCGGCATCCTGACCTCCCTGAACCTCTTCGCCACCAAGGTCGACCAGATCCTGAATCTGCTAGAGAAGCGCACGATCCCCGACCCGGAGAACCCGAGTAAGAAGGTCATCAAGAATATCCTGGTAGATACGCGTACGTCCATGGTCCGGAAATCGAAGGCATTTCCGGCGTATGAGCACGGATATTGTGGCTGACCCTCCTCTAGCGGGGCAGATCGAGGTCTTCGTCTGGTCGGCCTCGGGCCAGATCCTGCTCGAGTCGCTCGCCTCGTCGTTCCCGACGGTCATAGCATACATCATCGACACGCCGCGGACGGCGTCGACCAGCACTTTCATGAGCAACATGCTGTACGCGTGCTCGATCCTGTACAAGACGAAGCTGCCGATGATCCTCGTGTTCAACAAGACGGACGTGAAGGACGCCTCCTTCGCCAAGGAGTGGATGACGGACTATGACGCGTTCCAGGAAGCCTTGGCGAGCGACGAGGCCGGCAACGCGTTCGGCGGCGTCGAGGGCGAGGGCGGCGGCGGCGGCAGCGGGTACATGGGCAGCCTGCTCAACTCGATGAGCCTCATGCTCGAGGAGTTCTACTCGCACCTCAGCGTCGTCGGCGTCTCGTCGATGACGGGCCAGGGCGTCGACGAGTTCTTCGCCGCCGTCCGCGACAAGGCCGAGGAGTTCAAGCGCGACTACCGGCCCGAGCTCGAGCGCCGGCGCCAGGAGCGCGACGAGCAGAAGCGCAGGACCCGCGAGAAGGAGCTCGAGAAGATGATGCAGGGTATGTCGATGGCCACGGGGAGCAGCGCCGGCGCCATGGTCAAGCCGCCCGCCGACGATGGCGATGACGACATGGTGCCCAGCGATGACCAGGATGACGACGATTACGCCGATGTCGATGATGAGCTTGACCGCGAAGGTCTACAGGCTCGGTACGAGGCTGCGATGGAAGCTAACAAGGACTCGACTATGGAGGAGGCGAGCTTCGCCAAGTTCCTACACTCACAGAGGAAATAGGGGGGGGCATTAGGAGGTCACGTCCCGGAGATCGAAGAGCTATTTCACGAAGGCGTCTGGCGTAAGGGCATGATGGCTTAAATAAGGAAGCATTGCACTAGAGGGTGGCGTAATTGATACCAATCTGATTCGTGAGATTTGTGAGATCAACACATCTACCAATATGTGTGCTCAGATCGAACTCCTAAAACTCCGTGACCATGCATATTATGTCCATGAGGTCGTCGTGTACCCGTGTCCATCATCGTATGTAACGGCATCATCCCACGACACAAGACATCTGTCCCATCGCCCGGCCCCAACCACCAAGACGCGCCCATCGTCACCACGGCCCCTGGAATTCATCACCGCGCCTCGAACTGCACCATCCTGTCCCGCGCACAACAAAAGTCAGCTTCTCCGTCACAACCATCTCCCACACATGGGCCACGCAAAACTCAGAGACGCGTCCGCATCATCGCTCACTCACCTCTTCGTGCGCTCCTTGTACAGCACGCGGCACCCGCACTCCTTGCACCGGATGGTGTCGTTGCGCCGCAGCGGGAACTTGGTCCCGCAGTCGCCGCAGATGTAGTTGATGGAGACGCCCTCGGTCGGGTCGATGGCGCGCGAGAAGTTGGTGCCCGCGCCAGGCACAGATGCGCCGCCGGCCGTGGGGATCTGGTACGCCTCGCGCGACATGTTTTTCTTCTCCTGTGTAGTGTCTGCTTGCTTTGCTTTGCTTGTAGGTGGCGGAAGTGTGATTGACGGGCGTAGTCGGCACGGGAGAGATTGCGACAGTCGTGTGTTGTTGCAGTGGCGTGTGTGACTGGCGCTGGTTTGTGTAGAAGCAAGTCTTGGGATGGGTGACTCTCAGTGATGGGGAAAAATCATGCATGGATTGGTAAGGGCGATATCGCGGGCCAGAAAAATAGCGGTGTTGGTGGGCAGAACGGCGACGGAAGTTTGGGGGGCGCTAACGTTAACTTGCAGGTAGCTTGGCACCACCCGGGTATGATAAGGTGATAAGCGTTAATCGGGGTCTCGGGGCAACTCTCCCTCAGTATACGAACACATCCTGATGTCGGGTTCCAGCACCCCCTGCCCCCTGCGTCTATGATCCTGACAAAGATACCTGTCTATAACAGCCATTCCGGCCCAGCAGGTCCACCCTACAATGGCATCACCCGTGCAATCCTTCGACCCGGCGATCCCGGCCCCGGACGCACCGTGCCCCTTCTGTGCCATCGCGGCGACCTACGCGCCGTTCCCGCCCTCCAGCCCTCCGCCCGCCGACTCCCAGCAGCTATCCCCAGATCGGCTCTCGCCGCCCGCCTTCGTGGTCCTCTCGACCCCCACGGCGCTCGCCTTCCTCGACATCATGCCGCTGTCGCGCGGTCCCCTGCTGCTGTGCCCGCGCGCGCCCCGGCCGAAGCTGACGGACGTGACGGCGGCCGAGGCGGCCCAGCTCGGGGCCCACCTGCGCGTTCTGAGCCGTGCGCTCGTGCTCGCCACCGGCGTCGCCGACTGGAACATCGTGCAGAACAACGGCGCCGCCGCCGCCCAGGTCGTCGACCACGTCCACTACCACCTGATCCCGCGCCCCGAGATCCGCGCCAGCGGCCGGTTCCGCGAGAGCTTCACGATGTTCGGGCGCGGCGGCAGGGAGGAGCTCGACGACGAGGACGCGGTTGGGTTGGCCGCCCGGCTGAGGGAGGAGCTTGCGCGGGTGTTGGACGAGGAGAGTGGGAAGGGAAGGTTATGATGGGTGTTTGACGCGTTGAACCGGGGGGGATCACGAATCCAGACATGACGCCTTCCAAGAGATTTGCTGATGACGGGTTCTCATTCATCTAATCATGGTCTATCTAAGCTTACAACCGCGGCCGCAATCCGTCCTTACCACTTGGTGGCCCATCCAGTCACTCGTCGTCGCCGAAGAAGACTTTGACGGGCAGCCAGTCGTCGCCGCAGACCTTGAAGCGGTCCGGCAGGTTCGACAGCTTGTGCATCTCGTCCTCGGTCAGCGACCAGCCGTCGAGGTCGAAGTTTCCCGAGATCCGGTCCTTGTTGACCGACTTGGGAATCACGTCCCATCCGTTCTGGATGCCCCAGTGCAGCAGAATCTGCTGCGGCGTCTTGCCCTTGCTCTCGGCGATCGACAGCAGGGTCTTGTCCTTGTACAGGGGCGAGTTGGTGCTTCCCAGGCACGAGTATCCCGTGACGTGGATGCCCTTCTCCTTGCAGTACGCCACCAGCTTGGGCGACGGGTTGTTCGGGTGGAGCTCGATCTGGTTAACAGCGGGCTTGATCTGTTCCAGTTCAGGGGTCAGCCCCGGCAAACTAAGGACTCACCCTGCCAAGTACCACGCAACAGCCACAAACACGGGGCAACAAACCTTGCAAGAGGGGTCGTTCAGCAGCTTCTCGAGGTTACGGATGCCGAAGTTGGAGACGCCGATGTTGCGGACCTTGCCGGTGCCGACGAGCTTCTGCATCTCGCGCCAGGTGTCGATGAAGTTCCAGTCGTCGTAGTGCTTCTTGAGGTCGTCGGGCCGCGTGCTGCTGGGCCAGTGCATGAGGTACAGGTCGACGTACTCGAGGCCCAGGTTCTTCAGGGAGGCGTCGATGCCCTCGGCCACGCGCTTGTGCCAGGGGTTGTCCAGCTTCGTCGTCACCCAGATCTGCTCGCGCGGCACGCCCGACGCGCGGATTCCCTCGCCTACCTCGTGCTCGTTGCCGTAGGCCAACGCCGTATCGATGTAGCGGTATCCTGGGCGCGTGCGTTAGCATCCAAGGCCCCATCACGTGCTTGTCGCCGTTATCTGATTGGGGTGGAACCGTACCGACTGAGAGGGCGTGCTTCACGGCCTCGGACACCTCGTTCTTGCCCGATTGCCAGGTACCCAACCCGATGGCGGGCATCTTGTCGCCAGAGGCGAGAGTGTAGGTCTTCCTGTTCCATCGAGAATCGTCAGTGAATCCGTCCTCGCCGTACCGAGAAGGCAGAGAAACAGAGTGTCTGCTTACTTGGTAGGCTCGGTGTCGCTCATCTTGCCAGCTTCTATATAGTGTACTGTGTGAGATTAGGTTAAGTAGGGAGAAGAGAAAGAAGGACAGGAAGCGGGAAGAAGCAAAGAATTAGACTAGGAACAAGACACTATGGTGCCACAGTTGTGATGTTTATACTCCCCGAGAAGCGGAGCAGGTTCTACTAGCAAAAAGGGGGCCATACTTTCTGTAGCGGACGTATGACGCAGCTTCGCTACGGTAGATACCCCTCGCCCCCCACCTTGCGAGACCTGCTTTCCTTTCGACCCCCACAACCCCCACAAATCCTTCATGCGCGCTACTCGTGCTGCTTGCCGATGCGTTGGGCTCATCGGAGGGGGGAATGCAATGATGTATCATAATCAATATCAATACTACCTCATATACTGAGGCGATTCCGAGAACCCGGATCATGGGATTTTCAGCAGCTTACTTTTGCACCTCGCCTCAGGTCCTCTTTTGTCAGGTTTTCCTGCGAACCTCGAACTGCCTTACCTTCCATCGCACATTCTAGCTCCTCGCGCCAAGTTCCAATTGTGCCTGTCCAGTCCGGGGTGTCCCGGTCAGCCTACACTCGGCGTCGGCCCATGCGGCCCGGTACCACTTCTCTCATAGGTGTCGTTACATAAGGTGCCCGGTGCTCGGCTTCCCAAACGACCCAATAGTGCGAACACTCAACGCTGGCGGGGGAGTCCGAAAAGGTTTTGGGCATCGCGTGGGGCGGGGAGGGGAGGGGAAACTAGGGTGCGTTGCTTAGCGTGTCCTGACTTACTAGACGTCGCTAGGACGGATGCGGGTATGTTAACAGTCTTGCGCGTCCTCTGCTGTTGAATTGGGATGGTGCGGCCGAAAAGGGATCGAGCTACTTTGATCGACATCCCACGATATTAAGGTGCTCTGGGTGAAATGCGCGTAGCAACAGCGTACACCAAAACTTCGTTCCCGTACTAAACACTTGTCATAGGAGCCGCATGGGCTAGGCTGCTCTGGCTGCTGGGCTTACCAAGGATAGAAATTATTGTAGCCACTGTAGCTAGCTAGTAAGAGCCATACCTTCATCGCAGAGTACACTGGCCGAGAGTCGACGTCATCCAAGCGTGACTGTAAGGAACTCCGTGCAAGACTCCGTGTTGGGTCTTAGGATACCACGGGGATCAGCTCCATTCCTCCTCGCCCAACCCGTATAGGAGGAGCATGGATTGCAAGGGCACATACCTCGCCTCTCATTTTAGGTCAAGCCCGACATGGCGGTATCGCGACTGGGAAGGCTTGCTTCGCCCAGGCTTCAGGGGTTGCGGCTCACCATTTCGTGTGTCATCAAGAGGGGCTTGTCGTCGCCGTCTGCGGTAACGGGTACCATCCGTCGTGTTCGTGGTCTACGCGAGCACGAGCAAGCTGGTCGCGTCCGATTATCTGTGTTTGAGGGGGCAGGTCGAGCGAAGTTAGTCATAACTATCGGGGTTAAGTAGCCGTCACTGTTGATAGTATGGCTGATACGCAAGTCTGTCCTACTTTCTCTGCCGGACGCGACCGCGGTACTCAGTTCTCTTCTCCTATACCGATGCCCTGGGATGGCGGCGAGCGCCCAAATCACAACCTTCCATGCCCCAGCAGGTGCATAGGTCAGTGGCGACCGTCGCGCACGACTGGGTCACACCCGCAAGCGATCAAGGCAGCGGATAAGGCTCCCGGGACTGAATAGTCACCGTCACTGGAAATACGTAGAACCCCTAGAGTCAAGGGTCCTCTTTGCTGGCCGTGAATGCGAGGACTGGAGAGTGGTGGTCTCCACATAAGCGTTCGCAACTCAGGAGTAAACCTGTCAAGGGGCGTATATAAAGCTCATAAATCAAGGAGAGATAGACCTTTCACCTCTAGTAGACCCCTAACGTCAGTACGGCAAGCATGATCTCCCATTGGGATTCAGAAGTATCAGTGATCGATTGTAGGACAAGAGTCAGGCTTACCTTACCGTACCAACGCCACCGAAGGAAAGACCAAAAGCCCGGAGCCTCACATCCAGTCCAGTGATAACATCGATAAAACCACAGAGGCTGGGACGAGTAAGCCCTCTCCCCGTACATCTTAGACAAGCATATGTGAGCCAACGCTCGTATTGTAGAAGTTGATCCGCGAGCAACTAGATGCTTCATGTAACGTTCTCAGGCGCCATAGGCGACGTATAGGATTTCTGTGTCAGGAAACTTATGTACATTAACTAACTCGTCTCAGCGAATGGCAGCAGTGTTTTTTGGTTCGGCTTGAACCTCCTTCCTTCTTTTATTTTCTTCCTACTTTTCCCAATCTCAGCTGTCCGCACCGCAGGTATTCCGTAATCCGTGTTCGTGCTTCCAGGAAGAAGCCCTTATTCTCTCTGTCACCAATCACTGCTCGATGGCACAAAGTGTTAGCACGGATATCAGGCTCTGGATCTATGTCAGAGTACCTGTGAAGGGGGCGATTCGCCATCCGCTGGCTTTTGGCCAGCTTAT
The DNA here is from genome assembly GCA_004155935.1 of Monosporascus sp. GIB2. Classification (NCBI taxonomy): domain Eukaryota; kingdom Fungi; phylum Ascomycota; class Sordariomycetes; order Xylariales; genus Monosporascus; species Monosporascus sp. GIB2. The sequence continues at coordinate 49,372 of QJNV01000276.1, read as the reverse complement.
CCTGCACATCGGACTATCGTAATAATATACATTATGTCAGTCCGCAGCTTCTATGTTCCCTATGATAATATGGCAATTACTCGATTTGTGTCAAGGTGATGCGCAGCGTCCCTCAGAATATTCATTTTGACTGACAAAATTAGATACTGAAATTCTACTGAAATTCTAGGTACAAACCCACTGGAGCTGACTTTTTACAATCCTCTCATGACGAAGTACCGTTCCCCTATGCATATTTCAAACCTCATCTCTACCAGTAATATAAACACAAACATGAATTATGCCAATACGCACTCACGAAGTCAAATAAGCGACAGCCCCGAGGTTAAAATAGCAGTCAAAGCCAGTGCGAATGTAGTAGTAGGCCGGGTACTATGACGGCGTCGCTACATGTAACTTCCACCCTCTCGGCAGGAGGTGAATCTAGGGCCTCGTTAAATCTCTGTTCAGTATATCACTTTGCGACAGAGCTTTCTACCATCTGCATTCACCGTGAACCAAATTTACATGTTCGCGTTCATGTATCATATGACCACGACCTCGATTCCGAATATTTGATAGCCGCATCTAACTTTAATACATTTTCAGCACGTCTGCCGCGCTTCCAAGGTAATGCCATTCAAACCCAGGAAAGTACATTGTCTTGACCCCAGGGGCAACAACTCTATTTTCTTACCCATCATTCTATCCACCGTTCCAAGAAGTTAATGTGAAGATGTCTGAGATACTTACCAAACCATCCAGGCCCTGGTCCTCTCCTTGCCTGCCGGCAAACGTTCCACCCCAACCACGTTTGTGGCCTTCACTACTTTCTCCGCTGACGTCCCCTAGTCCTTCTGCTGCGCCTTTGGGGTTTTCCTGTCTCTAATTCAGCCCAGTAGTCGTCGACTACATGGACCGCGATATTTCGAGAAGGTTCCCAACTGTGCTTCTGCGGCGCTGGCCAATCCCCGGCCCATCTTACCTTATAATACCGAGCATTTCTCCTGGAAGCGAAGGGTGGCCGGTGGTCAAGCAGCGCCTCGATGGCGTATGTTTCTTCAGTATCTTCTTCCATCGCTTCATCATCGTCCGCTTGACGGATGCCAAAGGCAGGAGACGATGCATAATCAGGGTCGGACTCACAGTCAGCATCGGTCAGCCTGGAGTCATCGGCGTCATGCATTTCGACGTCAAAGCTGACCTCCGACTTAGCCGTGGACTGCCTCCGCGCCTCAGGCATTACGCGACCTGTATTGGGCGTTACCTTGGACGCCGAAACAGCATTATGATAACGAGTTGGTCCACCCAGACAACGTCGCCCATGATTTCGGCTTTCAGGATTGCTGTCGGGTTGAATTGACCGAGGTGCTCTTGTCCTAATGTTGGGATTAGTATTCTTACTCCCGACTTTCATCCTCCTGGATCGCCCAGTGGCTTTGGAGAGAAGTGAATGTTTGGGCCGATGAGGGAGTGTAGCGCGTCCCTGGTGTCTGGACGGTGGTACCGAGGCAGATTGGTATACCTGCAGCGGGGGGTCGCCACCAGGAAGTGTCCTGGGTGGCGGCAGCTGGGAACTCTCCGGACGCAAGAACGTTCGTGCTGGACCTAAGGCACTGGCCTTGTACGCAAAATCGGAAAATACCGTATTGTTCCTTACAATAGGCATAGCGGCAGCCCATGGAACGTGGGTAACGACGCCGCCCCTCCAGAGAGTCTGCTCGAAGTTTGGGCATAAGTATATCATGTTTGGCCAAGGTGTTTGACACCTGTCTTCTCCTCTCCATGACACGACATTCAAGAACGAATCCTGAATGTTGGCATCGTTCCAATCAGGGCGCGCCTCCTTCCCGGGACGCGGTAACCACTCACCAGTCTCATGTCGTAGATCAAAAAAGCGAGCAAGCTGCCCGAGCCTTTCGTTAGCCATGACAGTAATCCTGGTGAAGTAACTCTTACAGCGCTCGAGTTCGGTTCGCTTAGCAGCAGGCCCGCGGTGGTTCTGAAGTTCGTCGTCCATTTGCTGTTTGAATCGGCTTGCGAGCTCTAGTTCGATGCCGGTCAAGAACAGTTGAGACTGGGTCATCAAGAACAGTGGGTCGCAAGTTACCAGGTAACTCAGAAACATTGGCGGAAGCCGTTCAAACTCGCCCCCGTAAAGGTGGAGGCAAGGTACGGGTTCAAGGCATAGATCAGGGGTTTGACAGGAAACTCGCGATATATCAACCTTGCAACATGACAGATGCCATATACAACGTTGATGTATCAGGATACCTTCGCGTATGCAGGGAACCTCGCAACTTTTGTGGAAAGGGTGTTGCCACGGAGAGCACACTATCAATCCCGTCACAGGGTTGATCACGCTGAGCCATCGCGATTCGTGCTCAGGGGTAGTGTGATGAATGTACAGATCGAGACACATTGCTAATATCCACCACTTATCTGGAAGGAGCAGTGTGATCTTTGTTAAAATTTTCAGAGAGGGCCAAAGGCTTTTTATTCGCGGAAGGCTGGGTGACCTAAGAAGCAGGAGATGAAAGGGGTCCTTTCAGGAAGGAACCGCTTTTTATATAAGCCCCTTACCTCTAGCTTACACTTTGTTCCTGAGTGTGGAATGAACAATGGCGTTGTTCAACAAAACAACCCCTTACAATGAAACATGTTAAGCGGACAACCCGGCCATGAAACGGCAGTCGACCGTCGTAGGTGACTTACTTTGAACATGCAACACTAGTGCTTGCCTTATCCCCCTGTGCTATCTGAAAGCCTTGGTATAATTGGTCTCGTTATATGGCGCCATCCCTGATGTCTGAGAGATAGGACCGGGCGAATCCCCGATTAATCAAGCATCATTCCTACTTAGTCCATGCAGCTGTGCGACCCAAGCAGACTATAGGTGTCATCCAAAATAGGATCAGCAGAGAAGACAGTCAAGCCTAAGTATTAATCCTATCCGACAAAGAGACACTTGGGCCGTCAGACATCGGCCAACAATTCCCCAGTCAACCCAACTAGCTCTCGCCCAATGAGCGAAGTGCGGGTGCTTTACGAATTTGCTTGGCTCATTCGGCCATGATTAGTATAGGGGCTATTACAAGGGCAGTGGGATGGGCAGCGGGCAGGGCGGCTCAAGCCATACACGCACAAGGCTTCTATGCAATAGCAACGAAGCATCATACAGCAAAAGGAGGAGTCGGTCACATCACCTAAGCCACGAGGACTACCTGGTCCGAGCGGCCAAGGGATGAAGCTGGAGTCACGATAACCCCGCCTAGACCAACCCCTGACCCGACGGTGGCCGCACCCACTCCCTCTTTACTTGCAGCCGAGCAGACCAAGCCGTCCTGCTGCAGAATAGGGACCGATAAGGAATTGCTGCGGAGATAGTCAGAGGAGAAAGGGGCCTTGAACAAGCTCGAGTAAGTTCGAGACCCAGGCTTCGTTCACATACCCGAGACCGATGACCGGTTAATACAGTTAAATACACTCATTCCCACAATATATCACATCAATAATCCATCCGCTATCCCCCTGGCTCGTTCGCTCCCCTGGTCAAAATCCGGTAAGCCATGCTCGCATGGAAGTCATGCGTAACGCAAAAATGCTCACAGACTGACTTACAACCTGAAGAGGCACCTTAACGCAGATTGAGTTTCCTAGCGCCGTATCGAGATGCGGATATATGGTTAGAGAACTAGGTGAAGAGAAAAAAGGAAGGCAAATGGCCCGCGGGAGAGGGGAAGTAAGCTTGATATTGCGGCTCTTGTACGACGAGGACCGGGATCCAGGAGGCGGCGTCCCCCGTGGCTTGTAGCCGAACGTAGAGTAGGGCTTCTTCTCGGGGTCGACGCCTTCAAGGTCAAATCAAGCATTGTACCCCCTATACGCACGCCCACGGGTTCGAGTTGTCAATAGGCAACAAACGATTGATCTAAATTTAACGAAGGCGTAAATCGGGCCGGGGTACCCGTTATTTTAACTTCAGCTACTAAAGCCTATGTAATGAAGGAATGGAATAAACTAAGCTTATAAAGGTTATGTTCACGAAACAGGAAGGACATGGGCCGGAGCCCCCGCCTCATCCTGCGAGGAAGGTATTACAAAGCATATGTAGCGCGTCATGTGGTGAGGATTTATCCCTTTTCCCTAATGCCATTTGAGAAACCGTCGATCATTATCTTCCATCATTATTTCCTCCTTACGTACGACCTTTCCAGTCAGCACAGAAAAGAACCACAGACGTTGTGGACATCTTCAGATGTCGATCGTGATACTAGGCCGGAGAGAAACCTGGTTCGCATGAAGTGGATCATATTACAGAGCCAGGGCGGCTGCGAATACAGCCAGGAAGGCAGCGCCCGTGGCACTAGACTCCAGGCCGGCAGCAGCACCCACCGGAGGTGAAGGTTCCGTAGAAGAAGGCGCGGGCGGGGCAGTCGTCGTGGAGTAGGTACCATTAATACCTGGTCCCGGGAAAGGAGAGCCAGTGCCAGTGGCGTCAGGGTAGCTGATTGACGGCGTGGCGGTGGAAGGCTGCTCAAGAGAAGCCTGGGAGCTGGGGAGACCGGTAGGGCTGCCACCGGAGTCTCCCACAGATTCGGAGGCTGTGGCGGTTTCGCTTCCTCTGCTGGTTGAAGCGGCGGCGGAAGCGATGGCTGAAGAGGCCGAGGACGGGGTATCGTCGCAGCTAAGATCGAAGAGGGGCTTCGTGCTCAGCTCGTCGCCGACAATACCGAAGCTCGGGTTAGGAGTATCCGGGGCGGCATCCTGCAGTGTGTACCACCAGACGTTAGACTTGCCAAACAAGGGGCAACCGACTTCCTTCCAGTATCTCTCGGCATTGTCGACAGAAGCGACAGACTGGCCCACAGTCTTGCCGCTGACGGGATGACCCGTCTCGGTGATCCACACGGGCTTGCCACCACCAGCTGCCGCAGTCTGTCCAAGAGCATCTGAGAAGAGCGAGTTGCTCCTGCTGATCTCATTTGGCATCGTATCCTGGAAATACGGGTAACTGTAGCACCCGAAATCAGCAACTATTCTTTCCGCTGATTGAAAGGATTTTCGGAAGTTGGAAACCATCCGGCCGGTTGATACACGCTGAGGAACCATACGGACGATCTGGGCCGGCGAATTGGGGAAACTGGGCATTAGGAATATCTTCGGAAAATAACTTACGCATCCATGCCAAGCCAATCGACAGCATCAATCACGGCCTGGTTAGAGCCATTTACCCACGCCGTCCAGGTGTCGACGTGACCAATCGGGGCGCCCTCAAGCGAAGTGCCGGCGATGAGGTCTCGAGTGTCCTTGATGTACCTCACAAGGGTATCGGGGTTGGTGCCGGCATAAGATCCGGCCTCGATGCCAATGGGGGAGTTGCGGTAGAGATCCTCCGAACCGACCGCAATACCATCGACGATACTAGTGAAATCCTCGCCGTACTGATCGATGGCCGCTTTCAGGGCGAGGATTTCGTTGGAGAAAGAAGCATCGCCTCCAGAAGCCCACAAACCCAGGAGGAGCGATGTGTTGGTCTTGATAGCGGCAGGGATGGCCGAGATAGGGTCACTGGCAGTGCCTCCTTGCTAGAGTCGCACAGACTGGTTAGGCGGGGGTTGACTTTGTCAGGTCGCGTTCCGACAGAGACTTACCACCATGGTGTACAGACGAGCACTGGTGAAGCCGGAAGTATCCTCTAGGTTGGCAGCGGTGGTGAATTCGTTCTCAAAGTCTGCCTGCGTCTTGGCAGCGCCGTTGGTGAAGGTGCTGCCATAGTTGAACCCCTTGATCTGGGCCGAGGCGGCCGAGGCGAGGGCTAGAATGCTAGCGGCGGCACGCATGATGATGGGCAATCAAGTGTATGCGACGGGTTCTAATCAACTAATAATAATATTCCTCCAAGAGTTGAGAATAGGAAGTGCCACTTTTAGCTATGCCTCAGAGATATCTAAGGGGCGCTGAGGGACCAAGAGACAAACGAAGAGTCGCCTAAAGAAGCGAGAGAATCTTTAGGGAGAGAAACAAAGAAGCACGCCACCTCCTATTTGCTTGCAACAGCAAAGTGACGCCTGGTTGTTAGGTGGTTGAATTATGTATTAAAGGTGGTAATATATAAGAAAGGGTAGATTCACAGGTTGATAAGGCATCAAAGCGAGTGTATGCCCTATCCTACGTACGACCCAGAAGACGAAGGCATGAATGAAAGACGGAACAAGGTTGAATCGGTAATCTTGGGCTGATGTGGGAGGATACCTAGGCAGGCTTTGTTTCTCCCAACATACTTGGGCTTTGTCTGATGACGTAGCAACTGATTCATTCACCTTTGCGATTTACATAGGTATGTTCCTGCGAGCACCTACGCATCTACGAGACTGCGATCGCCACGTATGTACCTGCTTAACTTCAATTCCAGTCGCATCTTTCTCCATCTCGTCTATTCGCAATCATTCTGAGAATCCGTCACATTTCCATGCTAATTAGCTCACGCGACGCATCTACGGTTCGTGGTCTTTCTTGCTTCCTGACCCGACCTGTTAACTGTAGAAAGAACGGTCCAATAGGAAAGAGGGATGGTTAAATTGAAGATGGCGCGGAAAAGGGGAGCCGTGAGAATCCACCAAAAGAACCATCGATATCCGGATCGATCCAATCGGACCGAACCGCCCATCACAGTATCCCTGCCAGAGGAGACATGCTCCGCTGACGCGCCGTTTGTACCCACTAACAGACATGCTTGAATGCCTTCCAAAGTTCCAGGGCCCTTCTTCGGCTCGACTCCTCCAGTACAGTGTCAGTCTCATTATCTGGCAACACAACACACTCCTGGCTGGCGGACTGTTTGCCCTTGCTTGGACCTTAAATACATGTAGAAAATCGTGTACCCCTGAGGGCTCGTACGTCTCGTAGTCAACACTTTTCGTTTGATAAGAGGCAAATTATTCGCATTCGGATGCTACATATGGTCTATATTTATAGTATCTGCGAGACCATAGACTTTCATTCTGAGCCGTAAATCCGACCTTGGGTTTTGATAAGTTGATATGTATACTGTTAGGAGAATACAAGAGAATTGAGCGCGGCAACCATCATCCCCTTTTCACCTGCATGGTACCTGCGTGATATGTTCCCGTTCCTGCATTGGCTGCAGTGTGGCTTGGAGGAGCCGAAAAGCGGACTGGATGGGTTCGAGTTGGTATGTAAGCTTCAACGCGCGCGCTACGTAGCATCAGTTTATTACATGAACAGCACATACCTACCTGAGCAGGTACTCGGAATGCTGCAACCGCGCCAGAATTCTTTCGCTGGCACCACGTCACAATCGTTGTACTTGGATTAAAGGACGCGCGTCGGTGTATCAACACAAGACTCGGCTCTTCCACACTCATTGAGTCCTCGAGCATCGAGTCATACATATACAAGGCCGAGCCTTAAAGGAGTGTTTGGATCACAGATAGCCCCTGATGCCACGTATGCCAGCTAACTTCCTTCCTTTCTTATCGTCTTTCTTGTCCTTCTTATCCCTGAGAATACTTTGCACGCCGCCTATGTCAACTGTTAGTGTGCAACGCGTTTGCTCACTGAGCTAACAAGAGGCTCTCGGGCGAGAAAACTGCTACTTCTACTCACCCCGCCCGCCATGCCTTTCTGTAGTGGGGCTACTCCCACCTCCCGGTGGAGTTTCGGCTCCAGATGACGTGGTGGGCCGTTGCGTATGGCTGCCGGGCGGCGTCACCGGCCTGAGCGGCGGCGTTGCGTTGTACGACGATGCGGCCCCCGTGAATGACTCTGGGTCTGAGAGACCACCGTGCTGGCGATTTCGGATGCTCGTGGTAGTCCTCTTGCTGTCGGAGTCCGTCGAATCATCTGCCTCTACTCCCGGCAAGGGACGCTTGGACCTACGGCGACTCGGTATTTTCGACTGCAACTCCATAATTGTCGCTTGCGCGGCCGCCCTTTCTCTCGCCATGTCCGCTATGCGTCTCTTCAATTCCTCTTGCTGAGCTCGCGCTAGTGCGAGACACATTTCCAATTTCGACACGGTATCCTCTTTAACGGGACGGCCGGAGCTGTTTTTAAGCGCATCCCGTAGTCTCGCGTTCAGGTCATTAATCTGGGATTGGTACGAATCGTGAACTTGCTGTAATTCCGTTTCGCAAGCCTTCAGTTGAAGGCTCAACGTCTCCGCGCGGGTCTCCGCTTCCGTCGACTGCGCCATGGCAACCTGTCGTTCGGTCTCTTTCGCCTGCAAGTTCCGTTCTGATTCCGTTAATCGCTCAACTTCCTCCCTCAGCCTCTCTAACTCGCTGACGCTGATCTCAACCGACTGCATGTTCTGCTTCAACCGAAGCTCTCTTACTTCGGCATCACAGACGAGCTGCACGAGCTTATCCGTTTCGCTCCTGGCCGACTCTAGCTCGGTTCGCAGCGCCTTTTCTTCGACAGTCCATTTTTTCTGTTCCTCGCGCAAAGTTCTCAGCTTTGCCGTAATGTCGGCCTCCCACCTCTTCGCCAATGTACGGCTACGTTCTGATTCCTTCTTAACTTGGAGCTCGGACTTCTTCGCCTCCTCGAAGCGTTGTCGTAGGTGCCGATTTTGAATGATCAAGTTCTGCGTCTCCGCTTCGCTAGCCGCTTCCCGGACTTGTCGTCTCCGAAGCTCACCCATGTGCATGAGGTGTTGTTGCTTCATGAAGCGCTCGAAGGTGAGGTCAACCTGCAGAAGGAGTATCTGGCGGTATAGATACGCATATTGATCATTCGACGCGTTCGCGGCCGCGGAAACTGGACTATTTGCGAATTGCAAGTTCGCCCGCTCGGAAGCGGTCTCCTGGTGGCTTAGGGCGAGGGACGGGACACTGTCGTTGGCTAAAGACTGATTCAACCCGGATTTGATAACTTTGTTAGAATTGAGCATGTCCTGTAGCTGTGTCTGTGATCCCAAAGATCCGGTCTGCCGCGACAAGACAGGACTGTCGCTCTCCCCGGGCGGCCTCGCGCTCGAGGTATCCCGGAGGGACTGACGACTGCTTTGCGATGAATGACGCATCATTGTGGCAGATCTGCTCAGAAGCGCGGATGCGCCACTCTCCGCGTCGGTTTCGTCCGCCATGAATTCAGGTGCGACTGACGCGACATCACCGTGAATACCATGACTTGCCGTTGGATCCTGGACTGTACGCAGAGCCATGCAGTCGGCCACGACCCCTGATGGCTCGCTCTTGATCCACCTACCAAAGTCCGTCTTCTCCGACTCGATGGTCAACGTGTAAAAGTTCTCGTGAAGGAGATGACACTGCCGGAAACGTTCTGACGCGTGACGCATCTCCGTCGGTTGGACCTCGATATCGTCAGAGTCGGGTACCTCGGCATGGCGGAGGTACCTCTGCGGTTTGCGAATGTAGTCCATGAAATTTATGGGATATAAGCCATACAGGACTGTGAAGTAATTCAAGAGGTGCGGGATAGAACTATCATCAAATCCCGGAGAGTAGGTGCACTTCTCCCAAGCTGGTGCATGAGATGAGAGCCGGCGTTCCTCGGCCTTCTCGACCCCCAACGGTGTCGACAGCTCCCGTTCCCAAAACAGCAACCGTGCGTATATGTTAAACAGCGTCGGTAAATGGGGAACGAGAGAGCTAGGCATATGCGGCAGGACCATAGTCAAAACTGTCAAGGCTAGCGATACGACGGTGGTCGAGGTGTCATGTTGCAGGCAGTTCATTAGGTCACCGAATAGAGGAGTCTGTAGGATTAGGTGCAGATGGGGTGGCTGGCTCTTCACGAACTCGGCTAGAAAGGTTAGAATACGAGCGCGATATTCCTTCCGGACTAGGAACTTGTCGACCATCTCCATGAGCTCCTGCAACGAGAGAGATGCGTTAGTGGCTTCGCATGACGACCAAGTAGTCTGGAAACATCTGTTACCTTTGGGCGCTTTTTCCCATACAGGACCAAGGTCTCTCGGAGAAATATCTCCTTGGTCGTTCGAGCTGCATCGCTGCCCTGTCGGGCGGTGTCGCAGTCAAGCCATATAGTCATGTGGCGTTCGACTAGGGGAATGGCAGCTTCTCCGGGGCCATCCTCGGCAGTTAAAACATCAAGCAGGGTATCCTGAGTCACGGAAACGAGGCCCTTCTCTTCGTTGAGATGGTCTAGCAGCGGGAGCAGCAATTCGAACCACTGGGATATCTTATCAGGCTGTGCCACCAAGGGGCGCAAGCGGCGGACGATAGCCATGAATGGTGTATATCTAGCTGGAGTGTGTACAACATCTTTCCGGAACATGGACAGAAGCTCCTCGTGAGCCTTGTCGGCAGTATTGCCGTCAAATTTACTGTCATGTTTTTGGATATACGCATCGATTATCTCAACGAGGTCTTCGGGGAGTGGGAGGCGGGCATTGGGAGCGAAGGCCTGAAGAGCTTTCGTCAGGTCCTTGAACGTCCTGTGATTGTGCGGCCTCGGTCAGTAATATGGCTCTAATATGGTAGCCATTCGATAGCAGCGCAAACTGACAATGCTCGAGTTGGATTACCGCTGAGGTTGATTGCAGGAAGAAAACATAAACCGGTGGAAAGCTGGAATGAACGGCGTTTTACTTACGGGACCGAAGACATCGTGATGCCGGTCCTACTCCTAGCCAAGCCGTTGGCGTCTGTGCTGGTCTAAGTAGGTAATGACCGATGGGTCCTTCGATCGGGTAACCTCTGGCTAGATGCAAATATCTTGCATAAGACCTGGTAGGTACGTGTCGGCGGAAGCATCCAAGAGTCGTGCGATGTTCTATTGGGTCAGGTTAGTGAGTCGCAAGAACTACGGTATGTATCTCCACTTATTACCACAAGGGCTTCCATCGCAGTTGGACCAGCAATATGAAGAAAAGTGTAGCGGCTTTCCCCCGCCCGGCCGCCCGTCAATTGGCTCTAACCTTGTGAGGCACTAGATGTAGCGTGATAAAGTTGGGTAAACCGCACTAACAGCAGGTGCTGGAGATTTCCCGTTCGGCTGTTAAGGGCATGGAGCATGCTTTTTTGTCGGGGAATCTCTCCCTCTTTCCCCTTTAATCGCCAGCTGCACGAAAAGCTAATAAGGTGAATGTGACCTGGTCGATCGCTGCCGACCCCGCAATCCAACCCCTTTAGAATCTGGGGGAAGTGGCCCCTCGCGCTCATTACAGGGACCAGCCGCATTACGCTACCTTGTAGCTCTCCTGGCACATATAGCGTGTAGGAGCTGTAAGGTGCATACGGCAGCTACATGCACCCAAAAAAAGGAGCATTACCATGTAGGTATGAGGGGGAGGGGTAGCGACCATTGCGTCTGTGTGTATACCTTACCTACTATAATAAAGCAAGCCTGTCTGTCTATGCAAGCTCTGATTTTTTTTTTTACGGCTTTCCCGCTTCAAACGTACCAATCGAAGCATGTCGTGTGTTTTGTCCACCTAAAGCCTTCGCACCGCCCCTCCTCATTCGATGATCTGCTGATTCTTCCTCACCCACCGACTCGATCGTTTCTCACTTACATTTCTCCCCCCACCCACAAGGACTGTAAAAGGCAACAACCAATTCCCCCCTTAAGACAAAGCATCTGTTTTTGTTTTCATCTCATCTCTGTGCTTCAACACCGATAGATTATATCTCTTCTCTTGTGTGCATCTTGTAGGCCTTCAACCTTCGGATACCAAACCACTCCCGCATCCAATCTCCTGTAGCATAACACCCCGTCACCTACTGCATCATTTTAAGCTGGTCTAACCCCCCAGTACCTAACATGGAGCACAAGACGTCTGCAGTTTCTGACGAACCCGTTCAAGTACTTTTCGTGCTTCACAACAAGTTCGACCTCTTGGACTTCGCTGGTCCTTTAGAGGTTCTCGCCCAAGCTCGCGCAGACAAGAAGGACGATTGTAAGTCCTTTGTGCACGGCTTTGGGTGTAATCGAGTTCATCTTATTCTACAAATACTAACGTACAATGCGTGGACACAGCATCTCGAGCCTTCGACTGTACCATTGCTGGTGCTGAGTCCAAGATTCTCTCAGACCAGGGTGTCGTGATCGACTCCCAGATCAGCTTTAAAGAAGCCCATGGACGCCTCAATGAATTTGATGTTCTCATCGTGGTCGGAGGCGACAGTGACCACGTTCTGAAGACCAAGTCAGAGCCAATGCCCCTCATCACGGCCTTTGCCGAACTCCAGAAGAACAACCCCACCCGAGAGCGTACTCTCCTTTCCGTCTGCACGGGATCGCTCTTCCTGGCCGAGCTCGGAATCCTGTCGGGTTTGTCCGCAACGACCCACCCAGATTACATGACCGCATTCGAGAACCTCTGCAGTCATTCGGCTGTCCGTGACCTGCAGGAGAGGACCGACGTGATCGAAGATGCCCGATACGTCGTGAACAACCTCCGCTTCGACATTGGTGACGAGGACGAGAACCCATACATCCGCCGCAAGTCGGACGCCGGAAGACGCCCATCCAATGCTCGGTGAGTCGATGCTACCTAATTCTAAGCACGTAGCTAGTTGCTAACCGTTTCGACCACAGCAAGGGAAGCATGTCGTTCAAGGAATCGAACACGCGGCGTGAGTCCATCACTCGCCGTGCGGCGATGCGTCTAGGTGGTCTTCGGGTCATCACGGCGGGGGGAGTGTCTGCTGGCATAGATGCAGCTTTGTATCTTGTCAGCATTGTTGTCGACGAAGAAGTTGCAGACGAGGTGGCCCGACTGCTTCAGCACACCTGGACCAAAGGAATCGTCGTTGACGGCCTCGACGTGTAAGAATTATGATCTACGATGTATGAGTGAATCACTTTGTAGAGATGTGGCTATATCTCGCTTCTCATAGCACTGGTAGAGATGAATGTAGCATAGAAAACTTCACGAACAATGACAAACTGTAAACGAGACCAATTCCATCCGAGTTCGCTAACTTATCGAGTGGCATGCGTGCCCCTCCATTCAAATCGGCGGCCCTCCACGGCTAAGCCCGTGTGGGTCAAGTGGATATGTGGAATCGCCTACTTCGGATGCTTCTTTTCGCCGCGGTCCGTGTTATCAAGATGCATCCATATCTAAGGTCGGCGGCTCCGATTGAATTTCGATCCCTGTAAAATCTATCGAGCTTGTAGGGCAAAGATCGCAGCCTCGATCGCTACTTCACCAGAACAAAATGGCGGCAGCATCAACAAACAGAGTGATGCGGACGGGGTCGAAGCAGGTCTTCCTGTGAGCATTTCCCCCGTTCCCCCCCGCAAAAGAAGATCCCCCTGCGACCGCGACCGGCTCAATTCACTAACCGCACCGAAAACCCGCCCTTCTAGACCCGACCACATGATCACGTTCCTGCGGCCGAAGGACAAGCAGCCGCCGAACTTCGCGACGTTCAAGGTGCCGCGGACGTTCAACAAGATGGACCTGCGCGACTACCTGCTGCACGCGTACGAGGTGGCGACGCTGGGGGTGCGGTCGCAGCTGCGGCAGCAGCGCCCGCGCCGCTCCAAGATCCACGGCCGCATCTACCGCCCTCCGCCGATCAAGACGATGACGGTCGAGCTCGCCAAGCCCTTCGTCTGGCCCGCGAGGCCCGAGGACAAGACGCCCTGGAACTCCGAGCGCGAGGAGCGCCAGGACGCCGCCACCCGCCGCCAGAGGTCCTGGCAGTCCAAGGTCCAGAAGACCGGCAAGATGCCCCTCCGCGAGGAGACCAAGGCGCAGGCCGGCCGCGTGACCCTCCGCGAGGAGGCCAAGAGGCTGCTGGAGCAGGGCGGCTGGAAGAACGCTACGGCGGTCGACCCGAGGTTCGTGCAGCCGAAGAAGGACGACGATGTCGATTAAAAGGGGGAAAAAATATGGCGCGGATAGAAGCCAACTGTATGATTGTATAGAGCTCTCTTTGTACTATAGGAGGCACCCCGGAATAAATACCCCGGAACTCAGAGCTGTAATGACATTTGTACTATATATGAGAGCCACGTTTCTTAGTCTTCATTCATGTCCGCGCTCTCAACCCAATATTGTCTGTGCTGGAAACGCAGAACCTCGTCCCCCCAACTCCACCAGCCCGCTGTGAGATGCCTTGCGAATATCTCGAGACCGGCATAGTCATCTGGCAGTATATTCTTAAATAAACCTCTCAGACTCGGCTTCCTCGAATGGACGTCGGGGACGGCCAGTATCACTTTCGCCTGGCTCGGCAGCCTCGCAGAGCTGCCTATCTTCCTCGCGATAAGCAGCCGCTCCCACGGCTTCCTCCACCGCGACTCCATGTCGACGATCGGGTCGCCCGATGTCGTGATTTTCAGCCAAATCCATTCACCGACTGGCTCTAAACCCCATTGCGAGAATATGCCTCCGGGGGACGTGAGGAGATCCGTGACTGCCGCCTTGTTAGTGACCCAGACAGCTACGAGGCCGTCCCCCTTCAGGTGGGAAGCGACGGGTATCTGGGACAGGAGCTCTCCGGCCTCGCGCATCCGGTACGCCGTCGAGTAGCCGCCCCTCTTCTTCCTCTTCACGGACCGGCTCGGCCACGGCGGGTCCAGCACGATCAGGTCGAACCGGGGAGCCGTCCTCAGAAATGCCTCCCGCTGCGATGCTATGGATCCCAGGAGGTAGTGGGACTGCTCTGGAATGAAGGGAGGGATGAAGGGCGGGGACGGGTCATTAACTGCGTGGGGATCCGGTGATCCCAGCCGGCGTTGACGCACTGGCTGGGGGATGACCTCTTCTTCGCCTGACCCTACGAGAACCGTTTGCTTCCTTTTGCGTGATGACTCTTTGTTTTCATCCCCAACGCCGCCTGCTTGTCGTCTCGCCAGCGCCCGGGACAAGCACCAGGGGCCCGCATGACTGGACCTGACCCGGTCGAGCGCCGTCCTGGCCGTCTCTAACGTTATCAGCTCTGCGATCGCGGCGGAAGACGGGGTTGCGGCAACTTGTATATCGCCATTTCGGGGCTCCGGGGTAGCCCACTGCTCCCTGATGGGGCTGCACGAGACGAGACGCTTTTCGATGGCCTGCCGCCCGGGTAGCACTTGGGCTTCCTCGATGGACCGCGGTATGTCTATGACGACCGCGGATTTATCGGGGTTTTCGAATAGTACGCAGCAGCGCGCCATTCGGGGACTGGCATGACGGTGGGGGCTAACCTAACGATGTGGCTCATTCTGATGAATGCGTATTGAGGTTTGTTGACTTGGTGGCTATGCTCGGACATGCGCCAAGAAAGCGGTACATCGTAGTACCGGTAGTTTGATGATTGTTATATATTTATTAGCGCTAGTCCGACGTTTTTGGCGCTTGCCTAATATTGAGACCGGCACCACCTCCCGGCACCCCCACCTCTTCTGTACTGAGTAAAGCTGATAGATGTGCCACACTTTATTTCTACTATGATGACTTGACGCCGACCACGTCATTGTCTCATAGGCGCCAATCAGAATAGAGACTGAGATATGTTCTCCCTTTGACAGCGATCTCCTTCATTTTGCGGAAGAAAATACCTGGGATGGATGCCCACATCCCTTCGACTTGCCAATATGAAAATATGAACCCTTTTACTTCAAATCCCGTCGTATTTTGTACAGCTCGGCTATCTCCTCAGCAAAGTACCTAGCTACTCAGCCGGAAGCTTACCCACTTCTCTTCTGTTGTATTGATGTGAGTGAGTATGGGGGTGCATCGGGTGTCATGTAGGACAAAGATCCCCTTCCGCCTTAAGACTAGGTAGGCGACCAAAGACAAATTACCTTATTTGGTTACTAACTTACGCACCAGGCAAGTCGTACATGTACGTATAGCCCTCAGCATAAGATCATGTACCTAACCGACCGGCTGACTAACCTATTGTGTTAAGGCGTTTGAAGAAGCAGCAAACCTTACGTACTGGATCTCAGAGAGTAATAATACAAGAACATGGAATAGTCCTATTCTGCACAGATATCTCAAATGACTGAATAGAGTACGAACAACTACCTGATTCGTACTTCCCATATATCGCAGGTACGAAGTAGATACCTTGTGGTAGGACAGGTAAGCGCGCGTGAATGAGGGCCAATCAGCGGGCATGATGTTATCCGGCCTTGGGTTGCCGGGGGGGAGGGCGGATAGAAGCTGGCCTATTTAAGGTAATTGGTAAATTTCAGGGACCACCTTATGGGTGGACTACTGGACAAGCTCCAGAGGGTTATGGTGATCCGACGTCACCTACCCCCCTGTGGAGAGTCTATTTCCAAGTTTCGGGTCCTCGAAATCACCACAGCCAATCGTTCTGCAATCAAGCGAATAAAATGCAACACCTACGATACCAGGGAGTCCATGGACCACCCTCGGATCCTCAACCGTCTTTGTGTCATTAGCCAATGCCGAATTCCCTAGGTAGTTTTATTGATCGTCCCTCCCGGTCCCTGTCGTCGCCCTCTTTTCAGCACGGACAATGTCAACAATAAGAGTTGCCGACAGCCGTCTTTATCATGCTTTCGATCCCCTAGAACCTCTAAACCTCGCCGTTCGTCTTCTCCGCAAAGCAGCTGTAGACAATACATCGTTGCCGTCACACAGAAGCTTTGGCAGATCAAACACACTGCCCTTTACAACCGCTTTGCCAGAGCAGCATGATGGTCGATTAGCACACATCATCTTGGGTGGATCCTGAACAATCACCACACAAAATCACGGTGAATCATCCAGACTCCGAAGCTGTGCTCAACATTCCATATCTGGGGCCTGTAGCTCAGAGTGCAGCGCCTCCGCTCAACATCAGGCACTTTCTTCCAGAGACTCTATCATACGTTCAACCTTCGGGTATTAATACATCGCCATGTCCTCCACCGACGTAGGCCAGGAGGGCGTTGGGCAGACCAGAGAAGGCATCAGCATTCAGGCTTTCCTAACTGCGTTGTCCACTTCGTTGGTTATTTTTGGCGTGCAGTCTGGGCTGTTCCTACTGCTTAGGAACAAGCTCGCTAGGATCTTGTAAGTTGATGAGCTAGCTACCAGATTAAGGCTTTTTTCCGTCGGGAAGCGAATCTCACAAGATCTCGTGCTGACAGATGTGGTGTAACAGCAAGCCGAAGACGTATCTCGTACCCGAGCGCGAACGGACCGACCCTCCGCCGCGAAGCCCGTGGGGCTTGATACATGCGCTCCTTCGTTTTCCGGACCGCGAGATCATCAAGAAATGCGGGCTGGACTCGTATTTCTTCCTCCGGTACCTGCAGACGCTGCTGATTATATTTATACCCATAGCATGTATTGTGCTTCCGATCCTCATACCTCTCAACTATGTCGGAGGAAGGAATCAGGACATTCGGAGCGACTCTATCGCCACCGATCCCGACGGTTCACTGGCCGGTGAATATTTCCCTACCGGACTCGACACCCTCGCTTGGAGTAACATACAACGGCGCAACACCGACAGATATTGGGCGCATCTTATCTTAGCTCTCATGGTTATCCTTTGGGTATGCGGCGTCGTCTTTGCTGAGATGAGGGTCTACATCAAGATCCGGCAGGACTGGCTAACTACGGCCGAACATCGATTGCGCGCATCGGCAACGACCGTTCTCGTAAGCGGCATTCCGGACAAGTGGCTTAACGAAACGGCCCTCCGCGGACTGTTCGATGTCTTTCCCGGAGGAATTAGAAACATCTGGCTCACAAGGGACCTAACCCAGCTCCTGGAGAAGGTCAACAAGCGCAACCTTATCCATAGACAGCTCGAGGCGGCAGAAACCCAACTGATCCGTGAGGCGAAGAGGCAGCAATTAAGAAAGAGGGAGCTCGAAGAAAAGGCGGCGCGCAAATCCTCCAAATCACGCCGCCCGACAAAGGAGGAAAGATTACAACGTCAGATGTCGGAGGATGTTGCGGCTCGGATGCAAGCCCAAGATGGCCAGGGATTGAGTAGCGGCGATCGACCTGTGACGAGTGGCGGATTTCGCATGCCCGGCATATCGAATGGGATATCGAAATTGACGTCTGGAATCGGGAAGGGACTTGGCGTTGGTGAAAAGACCGGTCATGTTGTCGTTGGGGGCGCCAGGAATATTTCGCGTGAGCTCGAGGGCCAGCTCGAAACGACTAATGGTTTTGTGCCGATAGTGCAGCCTCAGGCTGAATCCTCTGGGGTGGGAACGCAGGCTTCGGAGCACCGGCACCTCCAGATACCCGATGAGAGGGACCTCCCCCAGACGCAGCCTCCACAAGAATCTCCGATATCTCTTAACGAAACCGTGATGGGTGCTTCATCGACCTGGCCTCGCCATGCACCAAGTGGCTCCATCGTTTCGCGGGACGCAATACTCAATAAGGAGAGCATTGAGTTGCGTCACCTCGGAAACACCACCCGCAAGATTAACAACATTGACGAGATGTACGACAATGAGAGGGCTCGGTGGTACCAGTTCTGGAAACCCCCTACGGGCGGTTTCGCTTCGCCAGTTCCCCAGGGCTATGAGGGAAGCGAATTTCCCTCGAAAAGGGATGAGAGACCATTTTGGACGAGGGTCAAGTCGGCTATCCCCTTCTTAGGAGGTGACGACCTGGAGCCGATCGAGTATCCCAAGGCGTACAGCGAGGAACAGAAAAAGGCCCAGGACCAAGAGACCGGCGCGGAATGGGAGAAGTGGGTGAAGAGGAGCAGGCGTCCTACCCACCGCCTAGCAATCTTCGAATGGACACCGGCCTGGCTGCCGGGGATTCCGGGATTGAACAAGAAGGTGGACACCATCTACTGGTGTCGGGAAGAGCTCGCCCGCCTCAATCTGGAGATCGAAATCGACCAGAATAACCCCGAACGTTATCCGCTCATGAAGTCGGCTTTCATTCAGTTCAACCATCAGGTCGCTGCCCATATGGCTTGCCAGAGCGTCGTCCACCACATCCCTAAACACATGGCCCCTCGGACTGTTGAGATCTCTCCAAATGACGTCATCTGGGATAATATGGCCATCCCTTGGTGGTCGGGATGGCTGCGGACCGCCGGAGTTTTTGCAATTATCGTGGGTATGATCATACTCTGGACGTTCCCCGTCGCCTTCTCTTCCTCGCTCTCCAAGATCGACGTTCTCATTGAACAATTTCCCTGGCTTCGATTCCTCGAGAGGAATGCCGTAGTTCGCGAGGCCGTGCAATCGTTCGCTGGTGTTCTGCCAGCTCTCTTGCTTGTGCTGCTGCTGTGGTTGGTCCCTATCATCATGGATTTCCTGGCCGGTGTTAAGGGAGCGAAGACAGGGGCCCAGAAGACGGAGACCGTCCAACAGTTCTACTTTGCCTTCCTTTTCGTCCAGGTGTTCTTCGTCGTCTCGTTCTCCAGTGGCTTAATCGATATCGCGCAACAGGTCCTCCAAAATCCAGCGAGCGTCACGGACACGGTGGCGAAGCAAATACCAAAGGCGGCCAATTATTTTTTCTCCTACATGATTCTTCAAGCTCTGAGTGTCAGTTCCGGTACTCTGCTACAGATCGGTGCGCTCATCAGCTGGTATGTCCTGGCCAGAGTAATGAACAACACTACCCGCGAGAAATGGACGGCCAACACGACACTGCCAGACGTGAAGTGGGGATCCTACTTCCCCGTCTACACTAATTTTGCCTGTATCGGACTGATCTACTGTATCGTTGCGCCGCTTATTTCGCTTTTCGCAATGATCACATTTAGTCTCCTCTGGGTCGCCAACAGGTACAGCATGATCTACGTCAACCGCCTCACAATCGATACGGGAGGAGTGTTGTATCCAAGGGCCCTCAATCAGACATTCACGGGTCTTTATTTCATGGAGGTCTTGCTTATCGGTCTCTTCTTCCTCGTCAGAGACGACCAGGATAGGCTAGCCGGCGGTCCTCAAGCCATTATCATGATCGTCGCGACGATATTGACGGCGACCTACCAAATTCTACTAAACAGCTCTTTCGGCCCGCTGTTTAGATACCTCCCAATAACTTTCGAGGATGAGGCTGTGCTTCGAGACGAGGCCTTCCAGCGGGCGCAGGACAGTCGCTTGCATTTCAACCAAGACGAAACAAACGATGAGACTTTTGGTGCGGAAGAGGGCTTGCCGCCTCACCACCACCGCGGCGCGAGCGAATCCGGCTCCCTCGAGAGAAGCGGTGACGGGGCGACGGGTGGCAATAAGTTACTGGCAACGTTTAGGCCGATGAAAGATATCGTGGACAAAAGCGTAGAGGCGACCAACCGCACAGTCAGCCGAGCAGGGGAGCAGTGGAAGAATGCCCATAAAGACCGAAGCCACCGCAGGCGAGAAGACCTCGAGGCTCAAAGAGCCATCGGCGAGGCCCTATACGGGGGTTTCCATGACGAAATTGAGGACCTTACGCCAGAGGAGAGAGACAAGCTGGTCAGGCGGGCTTTCATGCACTCGGCCCTACGAGCGAGACGTCCGACGGTTTGGATCCCACGGGACGACATGGGCGTCAGCGACGACGAGGTAAGGAGAACGAAGGAATTCAGTGAACATATCTGGATCTCGAACGAGGGTACGGCGTTAGATAGTAAAGCGCGCGTGGTCTACGGCCGAGCCCCACCGGATTTCTCCGAGATGGACATCATAACTGTATGAAAAAGAGAGGATTGTCGGACGATCCTAGGGATAGATAAATGTCAGGTGTATATATTACGAGGAGATGACACCATAATAAACATAGACACCATTGCGGGCTTCGCCGCCGTACATGACGGAGAGCGGCTTAGATGGTTTGATAGCCTGCATAGCATGAGGGGTACTTACGTTGGAGCTTCCGCACCCTGCATCTGATTTCAAAGAGAATAACATTCTTCTACACTACCCATTCACTTGTTTACACGCATGCTATCTACTTCCCTTAAGCTTAGACGGTAATGGGAGAGAGGTTTGGCGTTTCCTCCCACATACGCGCTGGTTCCATGCTGTATGTCTGTCTTACCTATCAACTAATAGCATGGCCGCATTATTGTTCGGTCTCTAACGACAGAGCACGGAATACCGGCCGAGGTAAAGCCACACATGTGCATACCTAGGCATTGAATGACGACCATCGATGCCAAATAGATGCATATACCGAGTATCTGCATACACGAAGTAACCGCACATAATAAGCCAGGTACTATAACTTCTAATAACCCAAGAAAAAGGCAGAAGGTTCCGGCTAATAAAATTGGAACCGGAGATGGGGACGTCTCTGTGTAGTGCCGGCAGCGAAAGGTCTCGAACGCGAATCTCGGGGAGGGGGAGGGAGGGAGAGAGGGGCCGGGCACCCTGTGGGGAAGGGTGACGGCGCGTACTAAGGTATCGATCGTATCGTATCGACCAGTGTTGCTCTGGGCTTGGACTGTCACGACCCGTCAAAGGTTGCCTCTCACCTACGCCAACCGCTTCGTATAGGTACACAGCCGTGTATTACTTCTACCGCTAATACATCCCACCCTTTGAAAGAAAGAGGAGAGAAATTATGGTTCGTAAAGAGCAGATACGTATCTCTACTCAGGCACCATAAACGGCAAAGCCGACTACTGCAGGGCAGAAAGACGCTTGCGCCCTGTGTGATACCTCTCTGTGGTCGGATGGAATCGAACTTACTGAAGGATCTGTTAAATACCCTACCTCGTACAGTACCCAGGAGCTAGCGCCTGGACTTGGACCCGATGATCAGAAACAATCCGACCTCCGTAATAATTAGAATTTCTATTGGCCCTCCTTGCACGCCATCCCATATCGACTGTTGACTATACCTAATTGAACGCGAAGTTCGTAGCCAAGCTCGGCACTACTACCTAGTAGGTACCCAGGTACAGCTTATCGGCCACGCCAGCTGTACCTATTGTGCGATACAGCCTGCCTGTACCCAGCTGGGTACGCTGGAAGCCATGCCAAACATATCCCCTTTGCCTGCGTGGCCGAATAATTCCAGCATATGCGAATCGTATGGAATCGCTTTCCTTTTCTCTCTCGCCGTCTGTCTCCCCAATCAACATTCTGCGACTCTGTTCCTTTTCCATCGGGATTAAAACGCACCCACATCGTCTTTAGAAACGTCGGGCTGTAGATCGGGACTCTATCCGCACTGATCTTTCCTGGATCGCTTCTGTTACGTTTGCACCAGACCGCGGCAGTCAGCTTGACCTGGAGGTCTTGCTCTTCTTTTCCGGGTGCTCCGTGCCCATTACACTCGTTTCATCGAACCTCGTAACCTCCGACGAGTCTATCGTTCCAGTTGCGCCTCGGGTGGTACAGCCCCCCAGCTCTGCCACGAGCCTATACAAAACTTAATGTTGTGTCAGCCCTCGCAGCGTAACCAGTAATTCTATTTTGGTTTGTTATCGAGACCCTTCACGAATATCGCATCTATTCGTCGCTCTCTGGCGCATCTGATAGGAAGCGACCTTCGGCGCTTAACTCCGGATATAGTCGAGCCTACCTAATACGTAATACTCTTTTGATGCATTTGGAGCGCTGGTGATAATCGAGGCTACGTATACGATGCGACACCTTGCGAAAACCGGCCTGAAATGGCTACTCTCTTCCCTTGCCCTCTCGCAGGTGCAGGCTTTCTACATCCCAGGTAAGACGGCACAGTCCGCTTGGCTATTCTAGATTTGTTTGATTGGAAACACCCCGTATCTGACAAGTTATGCGAGCGCAGGCTGGTCAATAAAGAGCTATAAAGAGAACGAGCATATCCCGTTGATGGTGAACAAGGTCTACTCGGATAACACACAATTGCAGTATGCTTATTATGACCTGCCGTTCGTGTGCCCACCCACCGGGAACAGCCATGGCTCGCTTCTCAGTGGGCAGAGCATATCGCTCAACCTCGGAGAGGTCCTCCGCGGTGATCGGATCACCATTTCCGATATCGACCTGGTGATGGGCCGGGACAAGGAATGTAGTTTCTTGTGCAGTCGGGAAGTAACCAGGAAAGATCTGAAAAGGGCAAAGCAAATGGTCAAGGATGGGTACGTTGTCGAGTGGATCGTCGATAACCTACCCGGAGCCACCAGCTTCGTCACCGTCGACAAGTCGCGGAAATACTACGCTGCCGGGTTCAAGCTGGGCTACACCGATTATTCTTCAAGTACCGGCAAGCCGCGCTACTTCCTTAACAACCATCACACAATCGTCATCCGCTACCGGACCGCCCCTGGGCGCGCCGGCGAGAAGGGCGGCAAGGTTATCGTCGGCT
The DNA here is from genome assembly GCA_004155935.1 of Monosporascus sp. GIB2. Taxonomy (NCBI): domain Eukaryota; kingdom Fungi; phylum Ascomycota; class Sordariomycetes; order Xylariales; genus Monosporascus; species Monosporascus sp. GIB2. The sequence goes on along the minus strand of QJNV01000276.1, from coordinate 26,208 downwards.
TCGAGGTCTATCCCAAGAGTGTCGGACCCAGCGTTAGGCGAGAGAACGGCTGCCCGGCCAACCTGCGCGACGTTGACGAGAGCTTCGAGCTATACATGCCACCAAACAGGACGACTACGGAGAAAGAGCTGATAGCCCAGTTTCCACATTCGTCCTACCACCGTGAGGTTGCAGAGGAAGAGGGGAACGACGACGACACTATCAATATTCCGTACTCGTACTCTGTCTATTTCCGGGAGGATGACTCTGTCGAATGGAATCGCCGCTGGGATCTCTATTTCGTCAACCAAGAGGAGGGTTCCAAGATTCATTGGCTGGCCATCGTCAACTCGCTGATCATATGCGGCCTCCTGAGTGGTATTACCCTCATGATACTGGCTAGGACTATTCGGTCCGATATTAAGGGATACAGGGAGGTATCCGCTGAAGATGGAAAAGTGCGGTTCATGCGCAAGTCAAAGTCCGCTGCCCGCTCGCCCAAGTCAGAGAAAGCCCGTATTAGTCTATTGGACCAGGAGACTGAAGCCGACAACGACGGTGACTTCTCTTCCGACGACGAGGCTCTTGAAGACGTGACGGGTTGGAAATTACTGCACGCCGACGTTTTCCGAAAGCCCCGGTATGGCTACTTCCTCTCCCCCCTGGTAGGCTCCGGCATGCAGCTTCTGTTCATGGCACTTGGCTTGGTCTTCCTGAGCGCCATTGGTGTACTCAACCCCAGCTTTCGAGGCGGTTTCATCAGTGCCGGTGTCGGCCTCTTTATCTTCGCCGGTGTCTTCTCGGGCTACTTCTCTGCCCGAGTGTACAAGACCTTTGATGGACAGGATTTTGTGAAGAATGCCCTCGTTACTGCTTTGCTCATACCCGGACTTATCTTCAGTCTGATCTTCATCCTGAATCTGTTTGTCTGGGCACAAGCTTCCAGCACCGCCATCCCCTTCGGAACATTGATTGCCCTCGTCTTCTTGTGGCTTTGCATCCAAGTCCCGCTGGTGTATATCGGCTCCTGGTACGGATTCGCCCGAACTGGTGCCTGGGAGCACCCTACCAGGACCAGTACTATCCCGCGGCAGATTCCTCAGCAAGCTTGGTATATTAAAAGCCTCCAGTCTATCCTCTTGGCGGGTCTTATCCCCTTCGCCGTCATCTTCATCGAGCTTATCTTCGTTTTCCAGTCGGTGTGGCAGGACAAGAGCGGGTATTATTACGTGTTCGGCTTCCTATCAGTGGTGTCGATCATCCTAATTCTCACCATCGCCGAGGTCACGGTCGTGGCTGTGTATATCCAGCTCTGCTCGGAGAACCACAACTGGTGGTGGCAGTCGTTCTTCGTCGGCGGCGGGAGCGCCGTCTGGGTATTCTTGTACTGCGTCTGGTACTACTTCATGAAGCTCCACATCACCGGCTTCGTGAGCTCCATGCTCTTCTTCGCCTACAGCTTCATGGCCTGTTGCGTGTACGGGCTCTTGACGGGCACCGTGGGGTTCTTGACCGCGTATGCTTTCGTCAGGAGGATATATAGGTAAGCTCGCCCATCCCCTCATAACCCTCCCGGAAACGCAATCATTCCCTTTCCGCTAACGCGACACCATAGCGCTATTAAGGCGGATTGAGTTAATCAGGGACCTATGCGACGACGACGGACTACGACGCACGTAATAATGGGTAACGTAATAATAGTAGGCAGGATGCAATGACGTTCGGGGTGGCCTTCGAGAAAGGGCATCGACACCTTCATCAGCTCTAGCGGGGTTACTGAGGCGGCTTTTCGTTTTAAAAACCCATCTTTTATTGGGATGGGCTGCATCTGGCTCCTGTCTGCTTTGGAATACAGCGCAATCCTACTCCTCCCCTGCCCTTACGACTACCGGGATCAGCTAGCTCGCCTTCGTTCGTACTGTATATAGTTTCCGAAGGGGGGCACCTGCTTATACCTAGGTTACGATGGATATAGTAATGATTTCTCTCTCCTTTTCACCTTTTACCACCGACTGTCGTCTGCGGTCTACCGGCTCAGGAGCGCGGAGCGGTATTTCCGGCGTCATTGTGGCCAGAGCGGCAGCAATGTCCATTGTCCCTGGCCCCATCCTCGATATCGAACGCGCTTCCTCCGGCAGATGACCTGTATAGCAGCAGATCCAACTACGCACATACCCCTTCGGAAGTTCTCCTCTCTGTGTAGCGATACCTATACATATAGCCTGGCCCGGCCGGCCGGCCCGACTGGGCCCGTGATGGCGGATTGTAGAACGAGTTGATAGTTATCGAATAGGGGCCGCCATAGAATAGGTGCCACCTATAGAAGATGTGGGGGGACTCGGACGCGTATATACGGATGGATTCGAGGCGGTTGCGGGTCTAGTTTTATGATCTACGGGGGGCCGGCCACACGCAATACACACATATAGGGTGTGTGCGCTGTTCGCGGAAGCCGCGGAGACAGTAGGTAACTAACCCCGTCTATTGTCTACATATGTAAGTATCCAGAGCGCCGAACCGGCCGACTGCCCTGCCTGGCTATGTACGTGTGTACCCATCTATGTACCTGTACCTGAGCCACGACGCTTCTGCGGATCCGAAGACACGGAGGATGGGTTGGCCTCGTGGGAACGGATCCGTCCACTTCCTCGAGTCTCCTCCCAAGTAGCCAGTCACTCAGCTTCCGTCATGCGCACGTGCTATGCCATCCTGGTATGCGTACCCCGGCCAAGTATGTATGCATGTATGGTATCCCCAGAAAAACGCCTGCACTCCAACACCACTCGCACGCACGCGGGTTCTCTCTTCCCCCCTTTCGCATATACACATAATAGAGGTACCATCTAATCTGCCCTCTCGGTCCGTCCGCCCTTCTATCTATGTGGTTCATCCACCCTCCCTGCCCCTAGCCGTGCGAGCGACCATCTCCGCACAGCCATGATTATAGCCACCCATGGCTCTCTACCTAGGTACCTATATGCCGCAGAGCGTCTTCAGGCGCTCGTAGGCGTAGAAGCTGACGGCGGCCAGGGGCACTATCTTGACGTAGCCGATGGTGAGGCCGACGAAGAAGCCCGCGGGGCCGCGCTCCCGCAGGATCATGCGGGCCGTCTCGGCGATGCGCAGGCGGCGGCCGTCCCCCACGGCGCCGCCGACCTGCATGCGCCGCCGGATCACCTCGAGCGGGTACGAGACCGTCTGCGACACGAGCCCGGACACGCCGCCCGACACCAGCTCCGCCCACGCCCGCAGCGGCTCAGGCTTGTGCTCCGGGTAGCCCGCGGGCCGCGCCGCCGTCGTCCACGCCCGCAGCCGCGGGTGCCGCAGCAGGTCGCCAGCCGTGTCGTGCGTCAGGAACGAGACGCCCGCGTACGGCACCATGCCCAGGAGCGTCGTCGAGAAGCCGCGGTAGAAGTTCGTCAGGCCGGAGCGCGGTGGCGCCCCGGCGGTCCTCGGGGCGCTCGACGTTAGAAGCGCCGCGGCGCCACCGCCGCCGCCGCCACCGCCACCGCCACTACCGCCGGACCCGGGTGAGGAGGAATTCAGAGCCGCGGACACCACGGGCTTCGGCAGCGGGTGCTCGTGGTAGATCTTGCGGCAGATTTCGGCGAGCGAGGAGCTGCGGTGCTTGGTCTCGAAGGCGAGGCGCACGCGGACGACCTCGAGCGGGTAGGTGAAGAAGACCGAGGTGACGCCGGCGAGGGCGCCAGCCGAGAAGCGGCGCAGCCACGTCTCGCGGTCGGCGTGGCGCCCGATGAGCAGCGCGCGGTACTGCTCGTAGGCGACGAACTTGATGGCGGCGTAGGGGTAGATCTTGAGCAGCGTCGCCGAGTGGCCGCGGAACAGCCCCCGGACGCCGTCGCGCGCGTAGATGTCGGCCACGGCCCGCCCGAACCCCGTCCAGCTGCTCGAGTACTTGGCGAACTGCGGGTTGCTCGTCTGGAACAGGATCTTGACGCGGTCGAGAGGTGCCACGGTGGTTTTGGCCTATACGGAGATGCGCGTCAGCGGGGATTCTGTACGTATGCGGTTGGAACCAGGAGTACGAGGAAGGGGAAATGCGGCTAAAAGGTAATATATACGTACAGCACACCCCGCGAGACCGCCCGCGATGCCCGAGCGCATCGCATACCCTAGACTGTGCTTGTCAATCTCTTTTTTCCCTATGCCCTCCGGCGCCGCTAGAGACTGGTCCGGTTCCATGACCGCTCCAGGGTCCGTCTTTCTAACGGCGCGATCCCTCGCGGCGCCGGCCCTCCTGACGACGCCGTCCATCCTGCCGGCGAAGGTGTCCGTATCCTCTCGTCGTGTAGCGGGCGTGGACGTTTGGATGTCGGACATCGGGGTGACATGATTCGAGAGCGCCGATGGCATTCCTACGCCACCGACCGACCGCTCTCTCTCTCTCTCTCTCTCTGGGGATTTCGGCGGGCGGGATTCTGTGGTCTTCTCAACGGCTCATATCACTGATTGCTATAACGAAAAGGACATGTAGGTTCGCGTATAAAAGAAATTAAGTTGGGAGGTGAAGAGCAGCGAATAAAGTTAAATTGAGGTCGGAGTTTGGTTTTTGGGAATTGGGGGAAGCGAATCGTCAGTCTTTCCGTCAGCAAGCCGCGAACGTCATTGTTTTCCGGGGGGTGTTGCAAAAAGTGCCTCCTCGGCCCCGGGCCGTTCTTATCCCCCAAAGTTCTTTGACGGGGATTCGCTGTGGCGCGCTGTCTAACCCCCCAGAGGGCAATTGTTAGCGCAAAAACTCAGGTGTCCTCGTGCCGCCTCTAGTACCTACATACATACCTGCCGTCCCCTAAAAAGAAAAAGGTGGGGGACCCACCGCCGGCTTAATGGGGCCCCTGCAGAAGCCGAGCCGAGGATTACCGAGACTCACTGGCAAACAGGATGCACCGACTGTAGCGGTAGCGTGCACTTTCGAGGGACCCCGAAGACGTCCTATTATATCGCATTCTCGAGTTCAAATTGCTTGTGCTTTTTCTTCCCTTTCTCAACCGCCGTAGAAAATTAACCATAATCTGTATGGTGGTATGGCAATCGCATGATACGCTCTTCGTTCCCCCAGGCTATTATCCCCCTTTTCTTTGGGCTGGCTCGATGTACTTAGATATTCGGCTAGTCAAAATGTCAGGACTCATCATGTATTGCCAAGCTTCTTTATTGAAGATGCGCTCATATTTTAAGCTAGTATCTCAAAATCTACATGGTAGTCTCTGTATGTTGCAAGGCCATGTGGAAGGACCATCAAGAAGCCAGAAGAGCAACGGGTCTTCTTCAACCCCAGAAGCGCTGATACATGCTGAAACACCCCTTGGTAAAACGCCAGGTCGCTCCATAAATACTTATGTAGCCCGTGGAGCGCGAGGGTCTTAAACACAATCCCTCGTCGTCCACTCTAACATACCGGTCGATAGTGGCCGGTTGCTCTCTGGCTTTGTGGATAACCCGCCCAACCAACGAAAATGGTCCACCTGTTGACCAACGGGGTAGGTAACTGTCAAGCCGAGTTGTCCCGAACAGCGATGCGACGTCCCTTGGAAGGAGTTCGACGCCTAACGTAGTCCTGTTTCCTCGATTTGCCCTTGGTCTTTGCCCTATCCTCCTCGTACAATGTCGAAAGCGTCACCGACTCCCTATTTAGTGAGTCTGCTCTCGATCTTGGCTCTCTCCTTCTGGCGGAGCTCCTCGAGCTCTTCCCGCGAAGCATTGAAGCTAGCCGTGACCTGGTTGAAGGGATTCTCGGGACTCTTCTCGAACTCCTTCTGGATACGCTCCTTCCTCTGGTTCAGTCGCAAACCCTTTGCACTGCCGTCGGCATCCATTTCCGCGAGTCTCCGCTCTTCGAAGGCAGCATAGGCAGCCTTGAATCTCCTCTCTGGATGCCGGTCGATCTTGTTGTCAGATTTGCTGGTTAGAGAGAGCGCATCGAGCGCATTGTCGATACCAGACGCGTTCAACGCTGCGGGTTGGTCGTCGAGCTGGGACAGGTCGAGGCCTCTAGTCTTCTTGACGGCCGCCTTGCTATTCTTCGGCGCTGGGCGGCTCGGCAAGCTCTTTTCCTCTTCGGCAGCGAGGGCATCGCGTTCGGCTTTCTTGCGCGCTTGCTCTGCCTTTTTGGCGGCCTCGGCTTCCCTGTGCAGGCTTTCGTTAGTACGTCAGGCCGGATGCGCGAGATGCTGTGTACGACCACGCACTTCTTTGCGTTGCTCTTGGCTCCCTTCGACCACTCAGCATCCTCTGCCGCGTCTTTCTTCGACTGTTCGGCGGCAGCTTTTTGGGCTGCAGCCTCGGCCTTCCGAGCCTGGCCAGCTGCTTTCTTGCTGTTTTCGCCACCTTTCTTGCCTGCCATGACGGAGGGTTCCCTTTGAGGTGGAGAAGCGACAAGGAGCGAAAGTAGTTCCTGATTGATTTCGTAAAGCTTGCGGTGATTAGACGAATAGACCTATGTATGCGGTCGCAGATTGTAACGATGGGTCCGGGAGCCTCTTTGGGCCAAGCAGATACTTAGAACGGTGTTTCTACAAGAAACTCTTTGTAAAGTTGTTCTGACGGTAGAGGGGCTTTCTTATATAGGTTAGTCGAAGACCTGAGGAATGTGTCATACACCGACCGAAGTTTGGAAGCTTGTGACCGAGCCCCTCGGAGCTTCTCTTAACATGTTGCCCCTCCATCCATGCACCGCCTGAGGTTAACAGGCGCTATCGATAAGATTATGAGATGGGCTTTATGCAGCTTGTCTCATAGCATGCATGTTATGCTAATTATGCAAATTTGCAAAAGTTGCTGTACGAAGTACTTAGACTAGTTAGTGAGACTAACAGGGGTCTGAGGTGCTTCACCGTCCAATCCCAACTTCCCTTTAACTGCCTCAATATCCCAATGTGTGCCTCTGGTTGAGAATTCGTTGCAACGAAAAGCGTGTCGATATATACCGGGTATCGACTTTTTCTTTTTTTTTTTTTTTCATCTTATGGCACTGCGATTAAATTAAACAGTGAGAGGCAATATGGCCTCTTCCAGGCTAGCCGGCTTACCAGCAGTGAGAAAGCAGCATCTCCTAGTTGAATTGTATGTATTCACTTTCTCATTCAAATTCTAAACCGACTTGGTATAACCAAAGGTATCAGCGCCGGTCTGAAGCAGGCATGCCCTGAAGGCGTCTTCGTGAGCCTCACACCCGGAGACCCAAGCCTCTGGTCTGGTGTCTTGTTCGTACGAGATGGTAAGTCTTCCGACTTCGCTGCCGCCTTAGCCAACTCGTGTCTATGCGATGTATTCTCATCAGCTTGGAAGGTCCCTACGCTCCGGCCACATTGAGATTCCACATCTCTTTTCCCGACTCGTATCCGCTGCTTCCACCCCTGGTGACATTCTCAACTGACATGTTCCATCCTCTCATCTCTCCTTTGAGCACCTATATGTATGCAGCTGAAGTCGAGGATGATGGCACCGTTAGCGCTACTGATGTTGAACGGCTTCCTCCTGGTGGCTTCAGTTTAAGACATGGATTCCCCGACTGGTTCGGGCGAGGAAATAGCAGCACAGGTGGTGATCACAAATCAAGCGGTCAACAAGATGTGACGCAGACTCCACCGCGACCGATCAACCCGTCGCTGAGTAGTGGCTCTTCCAAACCCTCTGCAGTTGGCGAACCCTCGGGGTTTGGCCAAACAAGTAGAAAGAAGATATCTACTTTCGAGGTTCTTCGTTACATTCGAAGCACGTTTGATGACGATATTGTTTTGGACTCAATTCCTCTCTCGGCTGCAGGAAATCCCGGCGCATGGCACGCTTGGAGAACTCATCGCATGGGGAATGGGAAAGTGTTCTCAGACGACCCCAGCAGTAGCGACGCCGAGGACACTGCCGATACAGTAACGACCGGCACCAAGTCGTCAGCAGACTCGGCGAGAAGGCCCGGAGAGTGGAACTGGGAAGGCGTTTGGGAAGAAAGAGTCAAAAAGGCCATTGCTGCTAGCTTGTCCGAGCCTGTCTTGTTTGGTAGTGCGGGTCCCACAGACGACGTTGTAAGTCCATCCACTCGCCATTTCTCACGTTCGGGATATTGATCGACCTTTCCAGATACGCTTTCTCAACATGGAAGAAAATGACATAGAGGCCATCAAGGACAACCTATTACGAACGCTAGATCATGTAGCCTGATTGAACTTTCCGTTTCGCAGTCATACTCCCGGTGCTTACCAACAAGCGTCTACAAATGGATCTGAGCACGTCTCGATTTTGCTTCACTTATAGTTAATTCTCACTAGGACCATCAATTGTCACCTTGATCTCTTGCACCCCATATTGGTAATTGTAGCATTGCTCACACATTTCGACCACTGCTGCAGATGACCACACCACCGGCTATGTTATTAGAGGCATCGGAGTTGCATCCGGGGATCGTCTGTATCATCGCCTTCATCCCCGCTGTTCTTGTTTTGGTTATCATACTGGTGATCTTGAACGGCTTCAACCTCCTTCCATCCGTAAGGTCGTGGACTCTTCGCAATTGGAGTTGCTGGCCGGAGCCGCCAAATCAGAGTCCAGAGAAAGACAGAGCCGTGGATCCTGTGCCTAGCTGCTCAAGCGTCGAGAGTACTTTCATCGGTCAACAGAGAGATGAATCAATCGAAGCCCTTCCGCCCCCACGACCCGTTCGTCATGTCCCACTCCCAGCCAACTGGCGCTCCCAGTGCAGAGGGTCCACTGCCTCTAGTTATCAGCAAGAACACTAAAAATAAAGAGAACGTAAATGGTGGGCAGAGAACGCCGGACATGGGCAGGGGCGAGAGGCTCGAAAGCATCTCGGATTCTCCAAGCATAGATCAGCCCTTGACGGTAGTCAAGAAAAGAGCGAACAGGGCCCAGGACTACATGGCTAAGACGAATGGCAACATATTGCGTCCTCAACAATCGAAGGGACTCACTCCAAATACAAGCAAGTTCAGCGAACCGAGCCTTGATAACAGGAGCTAACAAGAACCCCCAGCACCGGAGACATTCTGGGACTCGGAAACCCCGAAGCCAGGCTACTCCATACCAGCTCATCGCTCATCTAGCCATCAGCTCCTTCGAGCCTTTTCACCGAAGCGACTAACGAGACTTCGCTCTTTCTCCAATGGCAAAACCTTGCCCTCGAAAGCTAGCTACCGGCGATGTGATCTTCGTAACAATAGCGGCTCTTCGCTTAGTTCCTTCACTGGGTCAGCTTGTCAACAGGACGTAGATACAAGCCTAGCTGGGAGGCACTGGGAACGAAGTCCTAATACAGGATTTTCTGAGTCTGCGTCTCAGCTCGATGGGCCAGCTGCCTACGGCTCTCGTGCAGCTAGTTCTTCTACTTACAGCGCGCATAGTTCAGACGATGGCACGCATGATCCATATTTGCTCGTCCCTAACATCTCGATCACGCCTGAGGCGCGGACGTTAAACGATGTGCAATCGAGCATGTGGGTGGCGATTGAGATATCCGGTCAGCTATCCAAACCATCCGCCCCAGATGCCGTACATGGCACACAGGGTCTCAACAACTTCATGCCGGTCCACCACGGTGGAGGTGGTCTCTCGCGATATGGATACCTATATGATATCAAAATAGACGTTCTTCCGACGGCTCGTAGCTCGGTCACCGATATCATCGATGATGATACAAGGTAGAAGGATACCATGATATTTTGAGGGTATATCAACACTAATTCCAAGTCATAGGATAATCAGCCCCGGCTCCAGCCTTCTAATACTAGCTTATGTCGAAGTTGACGCTTCTAAACCACCTCAGGCAAGTGGGAAGCGTAAAATCGAGCCAGACGATCTCATCGCAGACCTTGAATTCCAGCTGGGAAGCGTCAAGACGGAGTATGTTCAGGTTCGCCTGAGGTACTGCCACTCAGGCTTCCCGATGTTGGAAGACGTATCAACCACGAGTGGTATCTCAAGTAGACAAAGCCGACTGGAAACGACGGCAGTAGGTGTCGTCAAGCAGCACAGCACCACCTCGATCTGGTCTCCCCGTCCGACACCCCCTTCGAACGCACTCTTCCCCATCATTGCCTCGCATTGGGGTCCTGGCCGAGCTCATGACGTGATGAACAAGATCATGCCACGGAGATCGAGTCCCCGGAGGATCCCAAAAAGCAACAGCAGGAGCATGACGAATGTTAGAGGAAGCGAGAATAGTCCCCAAACTCCGGTGCGGACGGGCAAGGGGGTCCCGGTACGCGTTCCGCAGCGGAAAGCAAGCTTGGGGCAGCAGCAGCAGTCGAACCCCGACGACGCCATGGACCCGGCTAGGAAGATATGGACGGAGATGCGACGCCAGACTTCAGGTAGAGTGACGGCTTCGCTCCGTGTCAGCAAGGCCCGGCGCCCGCCCGCCCTATCGGCAGACTTAGAGCCCGAACCCAGGGCAGAGATGACGCCGTTGTATTCGCAGGGCGAAGTCGAGCGCCGGCGACAGCAGATCAGGGACGTGGCTCTGCGGAACAAGAGGTCCATTGGCGCCGACAGTCTGAGGAGCTTGGTCCCCTCTCTGGCCGAGTTCCACTTGGATAGCAATGGCGAGCCCGATGATGTTATTAGAGGACAGGAGACGCATTCTGTTGGACGCAAAAGCGAGGGGCGTTGGAGCATCGGTGGTTGGTGGTAAGACAGAGCAGTTTAAAAAATGGTGTATGCAAATTTTGAACCTTCTTGTTGAGTGTGGGCATCAATGCGTCTATTTATATAGTATAGTGGTAGTGACGCTCATGCTCCTCCCTATTCTCGACAGCAAATGCGTAATTAGTCGCAGCATCTGGGTTCACCTCTGTGAGGACTCTGCGCAACCCCGTCTCCCTATCATTGTATTCGATGCCCGTTTATTCTCATCTAACCTCCGAACGCCGCTCCCCCCAATCCGATGCAGAAGGCTTTCTCGTCACCGTCATCAACCCCTAGCCCTCCAGCTCATCACGCCAAGGAATGGAATCCTGCGCCCCCAGCCTCTCGACCGTCTTCGCGGCGGCGTGGTTCGCCTTTCGCACGGCGGCAGCGATGTCGAACTTCCCAGACACGACCTCGAGCGCGTAGGCCCCCACGAAGGTGTCGCCGGCGGCCGTGGTGTCGACGACCTTCGCCTTCTCGGCGGGCACCAGGCCCTTGGCGCCGCCGCTGTCCGCGGACATGTAGAAGACGCCGCGCCCGCCGAGCGTCACGATGACGTTCCGCACGCCGCGGGCCAGGAACCCGGCGCCCACGGCCTCGAGGCCGGCCTCGGTCTCGAGCTCGGCCTCGGCCACGCCGCCCAGGATCGCCGCCTCGGTCTCGTTGACGACGAGGTGCGCGAGCCCCGCGTACGCGTCGTCGGGCAGGGGCAGCGCGGGCGCCGGGTTCAGCAGCACGGGCGTGCCCGAGGAGCGCGCCGCCCGCAGCGCAGCCAGCACGGCCGCCAGCGGGATCTCGAGCTGCATGATGAGGAGGTCGGGGCGCGGAGCGGGCAGCCCCGCGTCGAAGTCCGCCGCCCCCAGGTGGTGGTTGGCCTCGGGCGACAGCACGATGCGGTTCTGGCCCGTCGGCTCGTCGACGATGATGACGGCGACGCCGGTCCTGAGGCCCGCGGGCCGCCGCACGCCCGAGCCGTCGACGCCGTGCGCGCGCAGGTTCGACAGCAGCAGGTCGCCGTGCGCGTCGCCCTCGGCCCCGACGGCCCCGACCATGCGCACGTGCGCCGAGGCGGACGCCGAGGAGGCGTCGGCGTCCCCGCGCGCCCGCGACAGCTTCGCGCACGCCACGGCCTGGTTCGCGCCCTTGCCGCCCGGCGAGACGGCGAACCGCGATGACGTCATGGTCTCGCCCGGCAGCGGGTGGTGCGGCACGTACGAGACCAGGTCGATGTTGAGGGAGCCGAGGACGGTTATGAGGGGGATCCTGTTGCCGGCTGCCATGGTTTTATGTGGGGTAGGTGATAGGGCTGTGCGGGTTTCCAGATTTTCGGTTTTGGAGAATACGCCGCTGCAGTCTAGCTTGATGTCCGTTACAACGTTGCGTTTCGATCAAATTTTCGGCTGCGGCTCCCCCGTCCAATGTGAGATCCTGCGTTCGTTCGGTGCTCGCTTCTTTGAAGTCCAGCCATTAAATTATGGCTATCCCTGTCATACAGTACCTAGGGGCATTCTCTGTTAGTTTCCTCCACCACATGCGCTGAACGTGGCTGTAAACCCGGATGCAAATTTATATCCGATAGACACAACCCAATTAATTGTTTTCGTCTTTTGCTTAGCACTATCGGGTTTACCGAAAGTGGATCTGGAAGCAAGTGGTTTATGTACATCCCATACAATTTCTGTAGGACTCTACATTTAATATTCCATGGCAAAGGGCAGGGCCTGTGGGGCAACCAACTAATAGAAAATACCCCGGGATTCTAATAGGCGGTCGGCTGACCTGGCACTAATCGATCGTACTAGCATTGCCGGCCATCGTCCCGACCGCCAAAACCCCGGAGCGACGGGAGCTCACTACAGGTTATCCTGCGCATGACAACACTGGAGTTACCCAGGAATTAGGTTGACCTTGAAGATATCTGGTACGTCAATTACGTCGACTGTCAGACCTGGGTAATATCCGCAGAGTGGACATACAATATGCGTACTAGGTAGGCTATCTACCTACCTATTCGGAGGTGTGGCTTCACGCCCCCTATTTCCTCTCTGTCAGTCTTACCACCGGGTAGCTGGTGTTTCGAAAAGAATCAACAACTAGGACTATCTCATATGACAACTGCCAACTCCAAGCATCCAACACCTCCTATGGACAACATCAGAAGCTGGGCAGTTCCGACTTCATCAAACTGGGAAGAAGTCCTACCGCAAAACAAAAATAACCCCCAATTTAAACGGTAGATGCATCCACAATGCCGAACACCGCTTACATGTTTGCGAGAATAACCCCTCATTAGCCGGGAAGCGCAGCACTATAATTCCCCACCTTCCGGGGAGATCCACCCCTTTTCGTCGAGTTCGCCCATTGCCGGCCAATAGAGCTTAATGCGTGTACGGCCCAGTAGCCCAGATCGCCGGCGCTGGTTCAATGCCGGTTGCATATGTATATCCGATATTTGGCTACGGTATTTTCCTGGATGAGCTGTCTTTTAAGAAGACCTACCATGGGGGGCCAACCCAATTTAGCGAGGGGACATTTAGACTTGAGGGTTGTGCACCGTAGTAGTACTTCGTATTCTCGCCGCATGTCTAGATAGCAGCAGTGTCTTACATCACACAGCCGGCGTCAAAATATGGCAGAGACAACAGATCTAAGAATAGCCATCATCGGCGCAGGTAAGTCAGGCATCTCTTCTACCCACGGCGCGAGCTTTTAGGCATAGGCCGGGGAACGCTCGGCGCAACTATGTACTGACGGAGCAAAACCCCACGGCAGGCATGGGCGGCCTGGCGACGGCGCTCGCGCTCGCGCGGAAGGGCTTCAAGCGTATCGACGTGTACGAGACGGCGTCGAACCTGGGGTTCGTCGGGGCCGGGATCCAGCTGGCGCCGAACCTGGTGCGCGTGCTGGACCGCTGGGGGTGCTGGGAGGGGACCAGGCTCCAGGCCGAGGCCACCAACCTCCGCTTCAGCAGCATCCGCGACGGCGCCAGCGGCCGCGAGCTGGCCTGCGTGCCCATGCCCGACATCGCCGCCAAGTACGGCTACCCGCACTGCACGGGCCACCGCGCGTCGCTGGCGGGCGCGCTCTACCACGCCTGCCGCGCCGAGCCCGCCGTCGCCTTCCACTTCGCCACGGCGCTCGTGGACATCGTCTCCTTCGGGGACGGGGACGAGCAGCGGTCCGGCGGGAGGAGGGGGGCCGCCGTCGTCTTCAGGGTGCGGGAGCGCGGCGCGCCCGCGCCGGTCGACGTCGAGGCGGACCTGCTGCTGGGCGCCGACGGCATCAAGTCGACGGTGCGGGCGGCGCTGCTACGGCGCGAGGGCGTCGCGGCCCAGGTGGAGGACACGGGCCAGGCGGCGTACCGGATCATGCTGACGCGGGAGCAGATGGCGTCGGACCCGGAGCTGCTGGCGCTGCTGGACGCCGACGGGGCGACGCGGTGGATCGGCGAGCGGCGGCACATCATCGCGTACCCCATCTCCGGCAAGACCGTCTACAACCTGTCGACGTGCCAGCCCGACGTCAACTTCGCGGCGGCGCCCTCGGCGACCTACACGACGCGCGGCAGCAAGGAGGCCATGCTGCGCGTCTACGCCGACTTCTGCCCCCTTGTGCACAAGATGCTGCGCCTCGTGCCCGAGGGCGAGGTCTGCGAGTGGCGCCTGCGCAGCCACCGCGTCCTGCCCACCTGGTGCCGCGGCGCCGTCGCACTCATCGGCGACGCCTGCCACCCGACGCTGCCGCACCTGAGCCAGGGCGCCGCCATGGCCATTGAGGACGCGGCCGTGGTGGCCGAGGTCGTGAGCCGGGTGTCGCCGCCCTCGCCCGACAACGGAAAGAACAAGAAGAAAGCGAACAGGAGCGGGGAGTCCGGGGAGCCCGCCTATGACGACGCCACCATCTCCAGGGCGCTCAAGGTGTACGAGCTCCTGCGCAAGGACCGCACGTCGATCCTGGTGACCCTGGCCTACACGTCGGGGCTGACGCTGCACCTGGGCGAGGGCAAGGCCAGGGAGGAGCGCGACCGACAGTTCGAGGAGGCCAGGCGGAGGGGCGGGCCCGTCCCGGACAAGTGGGCCAGCCCGGACGTCCAGGACATGATCTACTCGTACGACTGCGTCCGGGACGCGCGGGAGAGGTTCGACGAGCTCTTCGCCGGGCTCACGGGTCAGGCGAACGGGCAGGCAAACGGACACACAAATGGGGTTATCGATGACGGGGTCGCGAATGGGCTCGCGAATGGGCTCGCGAACGGCCATGCGAACGGAATTGCCGCGTGATAACTGAGATGGTTTTTCATTACTGTTATGAACACTTCTAGGCCTGGTACACTAGACTCTATTATGCCTTGATGAAGCGAATTGTATTGCCGCACGACTCGTCTGTCGTCGTGGACTGTCTGTTTCCTAGGAGGATTAAAACATTACTTAGGAACGCCTCCAACGCCCAATATCGATGATACCCCTAGCCGTCTAACCGGTCCAGCGCGCACTCACGAACTTCCTGGTTTTTCGTCTGATTGTCTCAACCACCCAAGGGCCGCCCGAACAGAGGGACGCATCAGGGTTGTATCTCGCAACACGGTGGAAGACGAGGTGACGATTCTCCCAGCCCTCATGCCAATACCACTTTAATTATATACTTTAGCCGAGCGCGTATCCCACCAAGTTTCCTCAGTTTCCATGGTTGGCCACCGTACCAGCGCGCCTTGCCATCACCCGTCGGTCCACATCCAGACGGGTGCACTCAGAAAAGCATGTCCAGGCAGCAGCAACAGGCAAGCGCACCGAGACACCCGGCCAAGCAGCCCCCAGAGCCGCTCTTCCGCTCCTGGGGCGGCGGGTAGCCCTGCTGTGGCGGGTAGTAGGCGCCTTGCTGGGGAGGTCCTCCCTGCGGCGGGTAGTAGCCCATGTTCGGGTTCGACTGGTAGTAGCCGTTGTTGGGATCGTACGGGGTCCCCTGTGGTGGATAGCCTCCGTAGGCGGGCTCTGGTTGTTGGGGACCACTGTACATGGGGGGTTGATCGGGTTTGTACGACATTTCGTTCGTCTGGTTTTTCTCGGCGATGACGACGGCGACGTCGGCGGTTGTTGGTTGTTGTTGTCGAAGTAGTCTAGGCTAGATGGTGGTCGGCTGACAAGCGCTCGCAATGCACTATGATGCGATGCGTATGTTACGTGCTGCGATGTGGCGGGATAAAAGTGCTACGGTGAGGAAACAGAGAGAGGGTGGACGTGGTCCTGCGTGGAAAGAGTTTAAGGTTTTCAAAACGGCTCGGCAAGAGGAGTAATATTGGAATGAAGAATCATTGATTGTCTTGGTCCGAGGAAAGCAGCCAAGTTAACGTTAGTACTGGAGTGTGGCGCAGTAAATAGGGCCGCGTGTATGTATGCAGTCAACGGTCGGGGTGGTGTGCGGGTGTCTTCAAATACCGGTCCCACGCAAACTCCGACAGTGTCACAAGGTCATAACTGTAGGTACATGTCACTTGGCCGCGATTATGCATGACGGCTAGACGGCTCCCGACTGTACCTATTATGAGAAATCCTATTTGGGTTACCTATGTAGTTGCGTATGTTTAATATCCCCTAAGCAGCGCGCCGGGCTCCCCCCCAGTTAGCTCTCCTAATATTGCGCCCGAAAACATTAGGACCCATCCGTAAAGCTCTAATACGTGAGGCTACCGTATTATCTCATTAAATTCACCACTTGGCAAATGCGAAGCAGCTTCACCAGACTCCCCAAGAGAGGTTTACTTTTCCCTTACTGTGCAATATTTCGACGATATAAAGTTGTTGAGGCGCGGGCCCAGAACAGGAGACGCTATAAACCAATAAACGGCGAGAACGAACTAAATGCCGTCGGGGGGATCACCCGCTTGGCATTCGTCAAGTGGTGATTTTTAAGGAGATAATACGGCACGGCGCACCGCGTCAGCGCAATATATGACCTCACTTTAAAGTTCGAAATCCAAGCCGGAATTAAGTGGGGCAGGGGGCTCAAAGCATCTTAAGAGGCCGCCGCCCGCGGTATAGGAGTATCGCCTTCGCTTCTTCAATATTAGGTGTGTAGCTTCATCGATATAAAACTGCCGATTATAAAGTTGTTGCTTCTCC
The DNA here is from genome assembly GCA_004155935.1 of Monosporascus sp. GIB2. Lineage (NCBI taxonomy): Eukaryota > Fungi > Ascomycota > Sordariomycetes > Xylariales > Monosporascus > Monosporascus sp. GIB2. Next base: position 9,457 of record QJNV01000276.1, on the reverse strand, counting down.
GAGGAAGCATCCCTAAAATGGACTTCACCATAACGCCAGATATGCTGGCAGAGCAAGTGCACACTGCATATCCCGTTAAAAGCATGCTACCCCTAGTTCGAGACCTGGACGACTTTTAAATAACTTTGTATAACCGGTTATAACAGCATGAATTAACCAAAGTTCTATCCAATGACAAAGCAGATAACCTCAATCTACCCATCCCACGCACTAGCGATAGTTATGAAGGAGATTATATCCAACAATTAATACCTTTCTACTACCCTTTCGATACCTAAGTCGGTCTGGGTTATGGTCCTGACTGCCTCGGCCTCGCGAATCAATCCCGCTTGGGGCCTAACCAACTCCGCGCTTTTGTCAGGACAGCCCGGCCTTTCAACCGGTGCAGGGTGACCTGCAGCTGCCAAGCCGAGAATGATAATCCTTCCCGCTGATTTCAAGCCGCACGCGTTATTTGGGAAGCTTCTCCCACCCTTTCCCTGGGGTATACCCCCGTGGACGTGGCAGCCGCCCCTTCTGACTTCCTGGCTTGGAAGATGACTTGATGAGGTCGACAGGAACATAAATCCTGACTCACATCAAAGATTTTCAGAGAGCCTTCGACGCTTTTATAAAGATCCAAACCGGTAACCAAGCAACGCGGCTAGTGGAGGCGGCTGCATCTTCGGGATTGGAGCAAAAACGCGTGATTCTATCCTCCACACCTTATTGATGAGAGTCAACTACCGAAACTACAGGTTAGTCAAACCCCAGTCCCCAATGCCATCCCCTTTGGTAGAGAATAGACATATGCTTAGTGTTTGGGGGTCACGCTTGCAGTCGGGGTTGAGCAAGGCTTAGCCATATTACCAAGAGCTCCACGAAATTTCGACGCCGGGATTCAGCCGCCAGGAATGACCACAGATCGTGAAAATACGAGCCAGCATAATCAAATCGGGCCGGCATACTGTGCCGTAGTGAGGAGTTTCCAATTGAGCAAAGCTCTCTTCGTCATGCAGAAGACGTGGTAAGTGCAACCACAGCTAGCACGGCCATCGCAGGCGGTTTACAATCGTTTACTTTAGCCACCACCCTCAGACCACAGTCGCAATCGCAACCAAATACTCTGGCAGCCACAGAAGCGTCGTGTTATTCAAGCGCAGCTCTCACTTGGCTTTCTGACCGCAATGACAAGGAGGAGCATTCTCCACGTGATCGTACTCTTGAGTGCCGAACCCCCGAGCGGCGGAGGGTTAACCCTTTGGAACTGAAAACAAATGCTTGTTTGCGCACGTTGGAGATGGGTTAACTCACGCTGATCCGCGCATCTCACCTCTGTGATAAAGATCTACTTGAAAACCACTCTTGCTGCTCCAGGCCAATTTCCAGAACAAGCCTTAAACTCAGTGCATGTTAACTTCCGACACAGGTTCACGAAACGTCTCAGAAGCTGAACTGACACCTCATAGGAAGTCACTTTGTTCCTTTAGCGACAAGGATGAAGGTAGCCCGTACGAGAAACCTACTCGTGGGTTGACTAGTGAACTTGGGCGGCCATAGTACTGATCCATCGACTGGCGAAGGAGGTTGTTAGATGCAAAACGAATCACGGAATCAATCCAGCGACCTGGCAAGATCGGAAAGCTTTCTCCTCTTGTCACAAGTCAGCCATAATGTTTCTTGGGAATACAAACTCTTCGATCAGCTGCCAGTTAGAACTTTTGCTTTTCCGGGGCGGCCCAGACTGTGAGCGGCCGCAGCCAGTGCAGAGCGAGGTCATCATTGCAATGAGATGCTGAGAGAGGAAGGGTTTCCCACTAGCTGTGATGCTATAAGCTTATATGTTATGACCAATATACCCCTCGAGCCAGAGATATCTCGAATGAAAATCGCATTAAGTGGTTCCCGTCTGTCGAAGGAGGAGAGCCGATCAAGTCCGTGGTATGTGTACTACAGACCATCTCACTCGGGTTTTATTGCCTCTCAGTCAAAAAAATTTCGTTGCTCGAAGGCCTCCAGGTTCTCTGCCGATGGATTTGGCCGGTCACAAGGCTCGAGGGGGGAATGATGGGGTCATGGACCTATAGGAAGCGACTTAAGTACAAGTACCATTCTATGCTTACTTGGGAGTAAGACTGTGTTCTAGCCTATCAAATTACAGCCTTGAGTTGCGTGGCAGCTTACCAACCCTTTCAAAACGCTTTGAACCATGGGCCGGCGGCTGACAATGCCATTTTCGGTGAACATTAATTAAGAGAATGCCCACAAGAGAATATCCAGAAACCGGTTGGCACCGGTAAAGATGACTTATAGACGCTGTATAGTGCCTCTGACTTACCAATCCGCTCCACGAGTCTACTCGTAGGATTTCGTGTCACCCTTCTTGTAATTGCGATTACGTCGCGAGCCCGACAATCCCAAAGCCGGTAAAGGAAGTCCAAAGAGACCATGTCCGTGGGCTACGGGCAGCTAAGAGTATATAAGATCAGAAGTTCTCCCATTATCAACACGTCTCAGCACAGGCATCGCAACAAACACATCATAGAAGCTTTCGATCAGCTCTTGATTACATCATGATTCAACGAACCGTTTTTGCCCTATTCCAAGCAAATCTTATCTATGCACTGAGTCCGGCAGTGGTCGGGGCTCCAGCGGCCATCCCAACCGGAGTCAAGTGGCAATTTCAGATCCAAGACCCGCTCCTCATCCCCGCAAGCCCCAGTGTCCCCCTCGAGCCCCAAGATGCTCAGGTCTGGGAGATAGACCTGTGGCATGCCTCCAAGAATTGCAGAATTGTTGAACGTTTGCATGTGAGTGCTGCACTGATTCCTCGAGTCCTCATGCCCGCTGGGCGCATATTGACACTTTGAGCTAACCCATATGACAGGCTCGGCAAAAGACGGTGATCTGCTACTTCAATTTTGGCGCCGTCCAGCCCGAGGATTGCGATTTCGACGAGTGGCTTAGCCAAGGGTTGTGGAACGGGACGTGGTATGGCGATGTGGAAGGCAATGACCCTTACTGCGAGAGATACGTAGACCTACGAGATCCCAGGGTCCTTGAGCTTCTCAGGGGCCGTCTTAGGACTGCTGCAGATGCCGGTTGTGATGGCGTCGACCCGGACAATATTGATGTCTACGTACGTGTCTCAGATCCAGGACTCAAGGTCATTGCTAACGTGGTTGTTAAACTGGCAGACCGTCGATGGCCGAATCACCCCGGAGCTGAATGCTCAAGTCATCAGAGACATGGCGGCTTACGCGAAGAGTTCTGAAGTTAGCAAGCCGATGCTATTCGGCCAAAAAAACGCACCGGATATGGTGCCCGACCTAGTTGAGGCACTTGACTTTGCTGTTGTGGAAAATTGCATCGAGGAGGATTTCTGCTCGGAATTCAACCCCTACGTCAACTCGGACCCGCCAAAGGCAGTAGTTGACATCGAATATCCGATATCTTTAAGGTCCCCTACCTCGCCTGGGGGATGTAACGCATCTGGAATTAACAGTACCGACCGAAGCCGTTTCTGCAATGGCGAAGCCAACCGGGTGCCGGCTGGCTTCAGCGAGGTTCTGAAGCTCGACTTTGACGATTATGGTCTGAATAACTGCACTCAGTACTGTGATACTCCGGTCTTGATCTCCCCAGCGAAGACGGCTGAGCCCGGCGTAGATTCTTGTGAGCACCAGTTTAGCGAGTGCAACACGACGCCTCCGGATCCGACATACTGCAGGAACCGGTGCTGTGATGATAGGGAGGAGTGTCAAAATACTTCACTGAAGTTCTTCCGCTTTTAAAGTTCTGGTTCCAGAGCACTACAGACACAGTATAAATGGAGGATCCATTTTGTCAGTATATGGCCATGGTGGAATCCCAGGCTGAGAAGAGTTCTGAGTGTAGTGCTACGTTGGGTAGCATCGGAGTGGTACCCCCCCCCCCCTTTTTTTTTTTCTTTCTCAACCTACCCAGTCGATTTTCTGAGTTCTCAAGTTCGTCATTGTCTTCGTGTTTGGATCAACTGATAGGCCTCAGCCTCTGGTATGTTCAGAATTGGTCCCAAAGCTTCTGGGTATAACAGGCAGAGGAAGGCTCTGGCAAAGCATTCAAAATCGATAGTATATGGTTTTAGACGATTTCCCAGAGCGGCTTTACTTACGGCCCCTGAGATGACTTCGGTGGTTTTCTGCATGACACCCTGCCGAAGATATTCATAGTACTGAGTAAGCTCACGAAAGGCTGGGGAAGCATCCCAGGTTGTCAATGTACCAGTTCGATATCGTTGTTGCAAGCATCTTCCTCCCTAATTTCGACCATGTGCGCGACTGTTAATCAAAATATATTGCCATAGCTAATTGGCATTCAGTCAGAGCTTTGTTCACTTAAGTCACCATGTGTGCCTCTTCTAGTCTCTCATCAACCTGCATCAGATATACTCCTCTCAGCTTCTCATGATAGTCCATGACTGTGCATCATGGACAATGTCTCTCCGACCGCAGCCTTCCCTATCCTGTGTATCTTGGGGTATGGGCGAACTGATCATATGTCAGAGTCATGAGCTCTACGCTCACCTTTACGTTGAACCAGCGCAACCCTAATCGTTGCCTTCGTTGCATTGTACTCGGCATTCGTCACAAGTCATGACTAGGAAATCGCCTGTCTTGGGATTCACATGTGGTAACATGTGGTACCCGACCGCGAAGTCCCGGGACGTCCTTCGCCGTTGACGTCATGCCATCCTCCACAATAATCCTGGAGCGGCGTCCAGCGGTTTCGCGCTTGATCAAGCTTTGGAGGGCATGGCACAGCGTACGGCACTCGCGCTGGAATATGCTACCCTTACTTATGTACACCTTGCTATCAGCAGTCTTGCTCGGCCTTGCCAGTGGTTTCTCATCGAGCATTGCTGCTGGTAACGAAGTGCTACTGCCGGGCGCAAACTGTGGCATCTCGACTTTTCCCTGGGAATACGGATGTCGGTACAGAGTTGAGAGTGTTCAATCTATATGTGGCAGGCATACTGTCGACGTCAGCAATCCAAGTCACAATTGCTGCTCAAATGCGGCCGCGACGACGCCCTGTGTGAGATTCTTAGGAACCCTCGCCTAGCAAGTTTTGTAGATCGGAACGAGACTTGTTCTTTCGGAAAACTTTGCCGCAACCAGCATGGCAATCTTCTAGTCGACTCACGGTTTAGAATGAGCCACAAAGACCAAGGGATTACCATACGTTTTGGCGAAAGGTTTCTTTTGCAGATAGTCCAACAATGCGCGCCCCTTAATACTGAAGGCCATCGCGACATGCCAACATATGTCAGGCTTGGTCTTGTACGCAGTACTATTACGAGAGAACTCCTGCATTTTACCATACGTAGGTAGCCTCAAATCAGGCTGTTTGCGAGTCAAAGGCTCCAAACCAGACGGCGGGATTACCTGATTACCATTTAAAGTAAATCATTTCATTAGTGCTATCTATGCCAATGATGCTATCGTCTCACATCCGCATTAGGGTGCTAGCAGCTGTCTAATACAATGGGACTATCGTGGGAGCACACAGTATCTTCTCACCTATATCCGAGCTGACAGGCACTTGTGAGAACATTTCCCTATTTGTTCTTTCGGCAGGCGCCGTGATATCACGGACAAGACGCTATATGCCTGGTACCAAGCGGATCGTGTGGCGGGACAAATAAGACTCCTCCGATTTAAGATCTAACAACGAATGCAGGGACGGTTATGTGGACGTCTATACTGATGACGAGCCGGCTCCACATATACAGAGCTAAGCCTCCAGTACCATCAGCGAGGCAGAGACGGTCAGAGTGATACACGAGAGACTCAACACTCCTTCGACGGAACCAAATGTATGGAACGGGACGGTGCTCGCTGAAGCCACGATGCCAGTGCCTCCAACCCGGTCTGAACCGCACTACTCTCATATCATTACAAACCCTATTGGGAATTGTTCTAGAAACACAGAGACAATCAATGAGCGCAGCCATGTTGAATTGGAAGAGGTATTTCACAACTTTCACATGCCTGTCTCCGCACGTTACAAGGCAACAGAAAATATGAACACATGACAGGTGAAAGTTCTAGCCAGCTTGGAAAACAAAACACTCAAGATAGTCTATTTGGAAGCCAGTCGGTTATTCCTTACCGGCTTTCATTTAGTCACGTCACTTATTCGTACTCACCGCAAGCCGAAGGAAATGGCCTATGGTGTAGGAGTAGACAAGCTGAGGACCCAGACATCTGAAGCAGCTGACACATAGGAGAAGATGGGAGTGGTTATGGGAAAGGTCCTGGGCGTTGTTTATGTAGTTCGTCCGTCAAGGATATTACCGAATGCACTTCAGTATTGTTGGAAAGCCACATCTGGGGCTCTCGTATGCTCTTGGCTGAAATGCTGGAATCATTACCTGTGTAGGCTCCCCTATTTGAACAGCAGATCAAAGCACCCTTGGGATTTCGCTCATAGCGATACCTTTTCGTCAATGCTGTGAAATTGAGTATGCCTACTGCAGTTCAAGGCCTGAGTACGATCTCCTTAGCGATTACACCTTTCGAATCAGTGGCTACATAATCACTGTTCTATGTTAGTTGGAACAGATCAGATGTTCAGGATGCCGTGGAAGAAGCGCTCGCCTTCCTTAGGTGTAACCGACAATGGTCTAGAAGCGTCTGAGCATTACGATGAACGGTTTCAGCTTCGGCAAAAGAGATAGTTGCTTGCGGCGCATAGCCTAGCAAATAGTGGATAAGCCCGGGAGCGGCCCGCCTATTGCTGGGGCCGGAAGGGGGGGCACTAGCGTCAAGCTTAAGCCCTACGGCCCCGCCAATCTACCGACAGATGCGATGACATCATGACCCGTCATGGTGGAGATAGAGGAGCTTCCATAAAGCGCCCACCCACGCGACAGGAGCGCGAGCTTCCCTGTGGATGACTGAAAAATCGTAGACGCCCCCGGAATTCGACTAAATTTGTAATACTAGTCAAGAATCTCGAACAATAATGGCCCGCGTGTGGTTGGCTTACTTCTGCGCTTTGGCTGTTACGCCATTGACAACCCTTGCCGCAGCGACTGACCAGAAAGTCTTGACTCCTGGAGAGTCGAATTCTCACGATCCTGACTTGCAGAAAGTGAAGCATGAGTGTGTTATATCTGTTGTACTCGTTTCGCTTCTGGATCTCACTAACTGATTTCAGGTTAGTAAAAGCCGAGATTATTCCCACGGGTGAGTTTGACCGCCTCCTGATGGATGCAACGAAGCCGCTTCTGGTTAAGACATTAATTTTCATAAAAGTTGTCGACGAATTCCTGCCGTCCTTCATCTTGGACGTGGAATGGTCCTCCGATGTCTACGCTTCCTTGGGTAATACATTGAAACCGAAGAAGGTCCAAGATCAGCCGACCTTCTCGGTGATCCGCTCACCAGGGACTACAGGTTCAGCCGCTGCGAATCTTACATACACTATCACACTCACTGACCCCGACGCTCCATCCCGGGATAACCCCAAATGGGCTGAGATGTGCCATTTCATCGCCACGGGCCTTAAATTATCAGCTAGCGACCCATCCACGTCCACCTCGTCGGAGCTTAAGGACATCATGCCGTGGAAGCCCCCAGGTCCGCCCCCGAAAACTGGGAAACACAGATACGTGTTCCTGCTTTTTGCGCCTGCAAACGGTACGACGGAGCCGCTTAATCTGACGAAGCCGGAAGACAGGCAGCACTGGGGCACCGGAAAGGAGAGACATGGAGTGAGAGATTGGGCTCTAGATAATGGTCTAGCTCCTGTTGGTGAGTCGGCCCTAAGGCTCGGTTCTGTGTTATGCCTGCGTCTTGATCGGATGCTAAGGAATTGCTAGCTGCGAATTTCTTCTACTCACAGAACAAAAAACAGTGATTGGGCCATTTATCACGTATAAGCGTCAAGAGGACTAAGCTGGAGTTTGAGGGACTGAGACACCCTACATCGCGGATGTCGCTCGAGAGGAAAGAATCGTATTTGCCATTGAGTTCCGGAACGCGAGAAATATTAACAGGTAGCCAGAGCCTTTTAAGATTTACCGACGTCAATGCTCTTATGAATAGTTGTTTACGGATACGCAAATCTTCAATGTATCCTTTATGATCAATGACAGGCGTCTACGTCTTTAGTGGTACAAGCGACGGAAGCTCATGTTGTCTACGGGTCGTCTAATCTTTTGAAAGGCACCGCCTCGGCTATTAGTCACACGTAGTCCGTACCCGGCAGTCGAAGACAACAAGGGTTAAAGGAACTTTCTAGATAAGTCAAGGGAACTTTTATGTGCTGTTGTAAGCAACACGAGGGCGCTGCGGACACCTTGGCGAGCGGTGTCCCAGAGGACCTACATGACTTTGTACCTTACCCCTACACTCGCGAATGCAAATCTCCAAGCATCCACCGCCAACACCCAAACTGAAGTCCAACAGGAAGCCGTGGAGGTGGCTGATGCAGTGCTCCCGGTGTTTTTCTGTACCCCGTGTTGCCGGATTATAATCGATTCGGACTAGTTGAGCTCGTGACGGCGGCAAAGCTCCAGGTGGTGCTAGGGGCTGGGCCAAAGACGCTTAGACTGCGAGGTTCTCGCCGTTGCCACCTCTGCCGCCCCTGCCGCCGCGTTTGCCCCCATAACCGCCCTGGTAACCCTGACCTCCTTTGTTGCGATCGCCGCCACCATAGCCGCCCTTACCTCCTTTGTTGCGATAGCCGCCACCATAGCCATCCTTGCCGCCACCATAGCCGTCCTTGCCGCCACCATAGCCGTCTTTGCCCCCTTTGTCGCGATTGCCGCCATCATAGCCGTCCTTGCCTCCTTTGTCGCCTTGGTCTCCCTTCCCACCTTGGTCAACCTTGCCATCGCCTTTGCCATCTTTGCCATCCTTGTCGCCTTTCTTAGCGGTAACTTTAGCTGTAACGGTAACTGTGGCGGTGGCCGTAGCTGCAGAAAAGTTAGCAATGGCCATAGGGGTTAAAGAAGTGGGTGTTCATACTGGTGGGGGTAGTAGTCAAGGTTGTCGAAGTGGTAATTTCAGTAACGGTAGTTTCAGTTGCGGTAGTTTTAGTAGCGGTAGTTTTAGTAGCGGTAGTTTTAGTAGCGGTAGTTTTAGTAGCGGTAATAGTGGTGGGCGAAGTTGTAGTAATAGCAGTGGTGGGTGAAGTCGTAGTGGTAGTGGTAGTAAGAGAAGTTGAAGTAGTAGTGGTAGTTTCTAAAGTCGTAGAAGTGGTAGAACTAGTAGTTTCTGAAGTGGGTGAAGTGGTAGTGTTTGAAGTCGTAGAAGTGGTAGAACTAGTAGTTTCTGAAGTGGGTGAAGTGGTAGTGCTTGAAGTCGTAGAAGTTGAAGAAGTAGCAGTAGTTTCTGAAGTTGTAGAAGCCGTAATGCTTGAAGTCGTAGAAGTGGGAGAACTAGTAGTTTCTGAAGTGGTAGAAGTGGTAGTGCTTGAAGTCGTAAAA
>QJNV01000899.1:0-42631 GCA_004155935.1 Monosporascus sp. GIB2 | reverse complement strand
CTGCAACTAGGGGGGGAGCAGCCAGATATAGCTGCTTCCTGCTTTGTTCCTGCAATCCTAGGGCCACAACTCAAAGCCCTTTCAGAAAATTACCTCAACTGCTCACACCTTTTAATTACTTAAATTAGTATAATACTCCTATTAACATAAACTTATACGTTTAAGGTTAGTAATTAATTAACTAACCTAACCGTTATACGTTATAAACTATTATTTAATAATATCGTTAAACTCTAAATAATACTTTCCGCTGAAATATTGACCCAGTATTTAAGATACGACTACTTAATAACTTTAAAATAAATCCTAAAAGCACAAATAAAAATAGTTATCCGCTAAAACTAAAACTACCAACTTCTAAATTAACGTAATAATTATTAAGGTTAAAAATTAAAACCGTAAAATAAAAAAGAAAATATTTAAAACATTGTTATCTAAACACATCTATACTTACATTTCTAAACCTTTAATAATTTTATAAACTAAATTTTTATAATGTTAATCTTTTTAAAAAAAATACACATTAAATTCATTCGAGCTTATTTTAAAAAACTACTTAAATAACGCCGAAGACGATAGAAAAGCAGATATTAATTAACTTTTCTTACTGCATAATAATTTCGAAAAGAAATTAAAGCCAATTTTAAAAACCCCGATGAAAAACGTATAATAACGTAAAAAATCTTAAAACTCCGACAAAAAGAACTAACGTACCATACTTATAAGCTGGACATACGATTAAGTTGAAAGTTTTTTCGCACTTCGCAATAATAAATTCTAATTAATCAACTATAAGATATTAAATCTATTTAAATTAATTGGATTTTTTTTATTAAATCTTTCTACAACTTTATTATAAGTACGCGCATTATATCCGGGTTTGTCGTAAACGTTATACTTCCGTTTTTTCGTCGTAATCTTTTTACGACAATTACCTTGAGCCGCTATTAACTGCATTTTTCTACTACCTCTTTTCTTTTCGGCTAAAAAGGTTTATTTTTTATAATAGATATTCCTTTTCTTTTTTAAAAAAAAGGTTATTTTTAATTTTCTAATGTTTACTTAAAACATAATTCGTTTTACGTAATTAAGTAACTTTTTTTCGAAAAAAAACAACTTTATATAAAAGTAACAAATTACTTTTTATGAAATTAACCGATTTAACGATTTGTATCGACGAGTTACCTAGTAATTTTTAATTTTTTTCATAAGTAACGTTTTTGTTTTTTTTTCCTTAATATTTTTAAAAGTTTTTATAAATAAAGAACGAATAAAGCCGGCGGAGGTTAACGAGGAAACGGTTGGCGTAAGTCTAACAAAAAAAATTTCGAACTTAAAAAAAAAGGTATAAAAATTAAATATAATGAAATTAATTTTCGTAAATTCGGATTTAATATTATTAAACGTTATAGCAGTTTTGAACGTGTTATAAAAGCTAGTAAGGAGAATTTTGTTAGCGATATAAGTATAATAACGTTGTATTAAACATTTAATATATAACGAATAAACGCATTTTTTTTAAAAAAAATACGTTAAAAGGTTAGAATGTATACGAAAAATACGCGGATATATAAAGCGTAATAATATCGTAATTAGCGTAATATTTTTCGAAATTTATCGAATAGTAACTTTTGTAGCCGTCGAATATAAGAAAACGTTTCAACTTTTTCATAGGTATTCGAATATATTAATTAAAATATTAGACTTAGTTTAAGCTTATTTTATTTATTTTCTAATTATTATTACTTAGTACGATTTTTCAAGCGATTATTAATAATAAATTATTATAAAATTAAGCCTTAAATTAATTTTTTTCTATTATAATAAAAATTAGTAATATAATCCACCTTTAGAAATTAGTAACTTAAATTTTATAACTTATTGTTTATTTTCTTATTAAATTCATCTAAATCCTTTATGTTTTTTGGTATTAATTATTATTATGCCCGTTATTATAAAAAACCTTATTAAAAATCTAGTTTCGTCGAGATTATAAATATCTTCTTTTGTAATACCGCTTTTTACGATAATAACTCGAATAAGTTCGAATTATTTATAAAATGTCTTTAAATTTTCATATAATACTCGTTAATAATTACTATTCCGATTAAAACGCGTTTAAAGTTTTTTTTACCGTTTAATAAATCTCAACACCTAGTTAACTCCGACGCATTTTACGACGCGTAAAGTAAGTAATAAATTTGCTATATTTTTAATATATTAAACCTAGATAAAAAACGCTTACGTATTTAAATTAAGGATTCGGTCGACAATCGATATGTTACGACTTACGACCTAACTAGTAAGGTCTTAGGAAAACGGTCTCTAAACGGACCAAAGCAGGGTCTAAGTGGGCCAGGTTACGTGGTGTGCTTTAAGGAGCTTTAAAGGAGTATAACGAAACGTATATAGTTAAGCAGTACGTATTATAACACGAACGGCTAAGCCCTAGGAAACGGTCTCTTGGCAAGACCGAAACAGGATCTAAATGGGTTAAGTCGCATAGGATAGATTTATTTAGATTAAGATATTCATCTTAATCCATTTAATAGATTTACTTAAATTAAGATATTTATTTTAATTTATTTGATAATATATATATATATATATATTCGTTAGATTTTATAGTTAAATAATAATAGTTTATAATATAATTTCGTTACTTAAAATACTTTTAGCATTACGAAACGTAAGTTAGCCCCCCGGTCAACGCACCACCCCCTTAACGCCCCACCCCCAATTTGAGGCTATCGCTAAACCATTTATATATTTTAAAAATTAATAACTCAACAATTAATTAAGCAACCCCTTTCGGTTTTTTGCGAAATCGCATTACTATATAATTAGGATTATTAGTATAATACTCGTTTTTTTCCCCTTTTTTATCTTAGGTTTCGTTTTGCGGAATGATGAAAAAGGGTTCTTACGTTTTACCTTTTAGCCCGGCCTTTACTTGCCTAACGTTTTTTAACCGTACGAATTTTTGATTGGGATTAGTTTCCACTTTCTTTAATTTTTTCGGACGTGCCTTTTTAAGGGTTAAAGTTAATTAGCTGTTGTAATTTTCGAGGGCGGTTAATTCGTTATTAAATACGTTAAATGCTTTGCGCATTTTGCGGAATAGTAATTAAACGGTAAATTTCTCGAAAGTTAAGTCGGTTTTAATTAAAGCTGTTTTTAGGTTTTTTAAATCTTTTAATAATTTAAATGTATTAAAACTTATTAAAGCGATTAGCTCGAGAAAATCGAGGTATTATAAGATAATAGCTAATTTTATAGCCGGTTTATTTTCCGGCTTTTTACTTTTTTTTATATGTAGGTTTTTTAAAGCGTTATTCCGATTAACAAGTTACATATTTAAAGCTTTAAAACTTATTTTAATATATCGCGAAACTTTCATAATTTTATTCCAAGTTTTAACGACCGCTTATAGGAAATCCGTTTTATTTATTCCTTTCGAAGTTTTCCCGTAATAGCATTCCCGGAATTAATAATAGTACCTGCGTTTTAAGACGGAAAAAACGCTTATATTAAGCGGTTACTATACGTGCGATAAATATAGGGGTAAAAAAACGATATAAATTTTATTAATTAAGTAAGTCCATATAAATTCTTTAGTAATATGGCTGTTATAGCCGTCGATAATAAAAAGTTTTTATTCCCGCGGGTTGGCGGGCTTAATATAAAAGATAAATACCTTTCGCAATTATTTTAGCTTAATATCGGTATTAATTTAACTATTTAAAAATATTTTAAAATACTAATTTTTATATAATTAATTCTTTATATCGAAAAACTATTATTGTTATACGTTAACGCCATTAAATATAATTAACAGAAAAAAAACGCGCTTATTTGCGTTAATATAGGTTATAACGGATGTTTAAACGCGTTAAAAGGTATCCTTTAAAAAAATAAAGTTTTTAAAAGTTTTATTAAATACGAGAAAATTCTGTTCCATACTTTTTATTACCTTAAATTTGTCCGCGTTATATTTATTCCGGGAATATATCTTCCGTATTTCCGGTAAAGTTAAACGGTTAAATAATACGGTATATATGGCCTTGGTAATCCCGTTTAAACGCCGATAATTAACGGCCCGACTTTTAAAAGTTTTAATTTTATAATAGCGTTAAAAAAGTCGCGTTACTTACTTTTTTTTTAATTATTCGCGGCTGCCGGAGTTAATAAAGAGGTATTACGCATACGTACGAAATCGGGAATAGGGAGAAGCGTATTTAAGCTAGCCTTAAATTACGACCTATTTAGCTAAATGGTTTTCCAGAACCTTAGGTACCTTTTAACAGTCCTCGTTACGTTTTTCCCGGATTTGTATACCTTTAATTTTGCGACGAAAATAAATGCGTTCGACCTGGTATAATTTGGAGGCGGCTCGGATAAACTTTTTATTTGCGACCTCGTTAATCGCCTCCGTAATACGCAATTAAGCGGCAAGATTTATATCGTTAAAATCGCCTAATTTTGAAAATTAAGAAAGTATGATTTGTTTTCCAAAAAAACGTTATTTTGATGAAGATATATATATTTAAAATTAAGGTCAGTGCGTTAGGTGTTTCGAAAATTCGGTGGGGCGTTAAGGGGGTGGTGCGTTAACCGGGGAGCTAACTTAATTAAGTTACTTATTACTTAATTTCTTATAATATTTTTACTAATATAAACCCGGACGTTTAAATTTAATAATTGGTTAACTTATTTAGTCGTTTTATGTTATAAGTTTATATTTAATAATGCCGTTAAATTTTAAGTGATATTTAATATTATGAGAATGTCGACCAGAATTTAAAAAAACCTTACTTAACAGCTTTAGGCCCGTATCCGTAAGTTGGAAAAAGAAAATTAACGATTTAACGGTTAGGCCGAGGTTACCTTAATAAGATTAACCATTATTATTCGGATAAAACTAAAAAAATTAAAGCTTTATAATAATAAAAAAGACCTATAAACCTTTTTTATTTAAATACGTATTTACTTACGTTTTTGAAACCTTAATTATATACTCGAAGTAATTTTTATAATAAAAGCATACCTTATAAAAAATGCGGTTAATTAATTTAAACTTATTACACGAAATTATTTAGAAAACGTAAGAAGTAACCGGGAGAAATAAACTAACGAAATCTTCATTTTATATATTAACTTTAAGGATAAATTTCGCTTTAATTTTAGCAACTTAAAAAAAAATCCTTAACTTAAAAACTTTTTAATTTTAAGCCAAAAAAAAATAAAAAAAATAAAAAAAATAAAAGAAAATAAATATTTAAGTACGCCGTTAATCTTAAAATTTAATCGCTAAAGCCGGATAGAAAAATAAAAAGGAAAATGTTTTAATCAATATATTCTATAAAGAATTTAAAGATAATGTTAAAAACGAAATACTCCGAATAAAACGAATATTTACCTTTAATAAATATATTAAAAAAACTATTAAAATTAACAATCGACAGTTTAAACGATAATAAAAACGATGAAAACGAATTACGCCGGGAATAGGTACTTAAAATAATAAAAAATCTCGATACTCGGCAAATATTAATACTTTTAAGAAAGGTAACACCTCGTACAGAACAAAATTAGGACCTGTAAAAATCGAAATTATCTAGCAGTAAGAAACACAATAAATCAAATATTGAATTTGCGGTAAAATAGGCCATAAGGCACCCCAATATAAATTACTTAGAAAACTTTAACAAAATAAACCTTAAATTTTAATTTTTACAGAATAGCTTTAAAATAATTAAAGTAGGAGGACCTTCGCCATATTTTAACATAAAGAAAACCTCCTAAAGTTTTCGTATAACGAATTACAACGCGCTTAACGAAAGGCCAAAAAACTTTCGCGGGAAAAAATGCGAAAAAAAAAAAGATACGTTAAATAACCCTACACCAGTAATTACAAAATTACAAAAAATGGGTACAATTAGTTAAAAAGAGCCCGACCTTACGAAAATAATAAAACATAATCTAACAATATATTACCTAAACGCTTAAAAAATAACTACAAAAGTATTAGGAATAAACTAAATCCATCCTACCTAAAGAAAGTAACCGATATAAGAAACGTTACGTAATATATTATATAAAAACGCGATATCCTAAACACGAAAAATATAAAACCTATATCTCTTAAAAAATTTTTTAAATATAAAAACAAGCGTTTAACTTTATTAAGTAATAAAAAAATAAGCCTCGAAATTAACGATAGTATTGATATTTACGCAGCATAAGAAAAAAAGGTAGTAAATACGCTAACGGTAGCAGAAAGTTAGCCGGAAAGATAAAAATATTCTTACGAAAACCCGTTTTACTTCTATAATACATACGAACATCGACGACAAGAAAAAGCGGCACAAAAAGGCCTTAATTTAGTTATACGACAACTAATTGCTAATTTTTATTTTTAATTAATTACCAAGATAAACCCCCTCAAAAATTAAAAATAACGCACCACCCAAACGAGCTATATATACAAACGAGCTATACACTTTTTCTATTATTTTTACTCTTTAACTTTAATCACTTATTTTTTCACAACTATAACATAAAACAGCTTACAAAAAACGAAAATAAACCTAGCCGTTAAAACTAAAAAACGAAACCCTAAATTTAATTATAAAAAAATTAATTTTATCTATCAAATCGCATTTACTACCTTAACAACACGAGTTAACAGCAATGACGCCCGGTTCGATACCGTACCCAATTTGCAAAAACTAACACTAACCGAAAAGAAATTAATTATTGAACGAATTTTTAACCTAAATACGCGAACGTTTCCTATTCGGCGTAAGCATATTAAAAATATAGTAAATTTACTACTTACGTAACGCGACGCGAAAGGCGTTAAAATTAATTAAGTATTTAATTTTATCAAATGGTAATAAAACTTCGAAACGCGTTTAAATTGAAAAATAAATTATCCAAAAACTTAATACGAAAATTTAAGCTTATTCGAGTTATAATCGCAAAATACGGTATTACAAAAAAATTTTCTATAATTTCAACAAAACGATGTTTTTAATAAGGTTTTTTTATAACGACCGATATAGTTATTATTAATGTTAAAAAACGTAAAAAGCTTAAACAAACCTAATAAAAATATCGGAAATAATTTATAATAATATAAATTATTAATTTTTAAAATAAAGCCCTACTATTATTTATTATTCTTACCGGGAAAAACTATTTTTTATACTAATTCGCCGATAACCCATTCCCACTGAATTAAAGAATTATCAGAAGTAATAACGGTTAAAAGATAAAGAAATTAAATTTAAAATAAATTAAATATTTCGATTAATATATTTAAATATATACGAAAAAATCGAAACGTTTTCTTATCCTTAACGGCTATGAAAATTATTATTCGATAAAATTTGAAAAATATTACGCCAATTACGATATTATTACATTTTACATACCCGCCCATTTCTTTTATTTACTTTAACCTTTTAACGTATCCTAACTTTTTCCGTTAAAACGCGTTTATTCGCTATATATCGAAAATTTTATACGACATTACGTTACCCATATTACTAAGGAAAATTTCGTCGCCGGTTTCTGCTAAACGTTTAAAATTACCATAACGGTCGATAATATTAAATCGGAATTTATAAAAACGGAACTTATTCCTTTCGATCCTAATTATATTCTTTCCGAACTACAAGTTTTAATTATACCTATACCGACCGTTTTTTTATTTACTTTTATTAACTTTATTATTTCCTTCCGAAAGTTTTTAAAAATATTACCAAAACGATTCGACGAAAACGTTATTTATAAAAACAAATTAAAAATTACCAAAATAACTTCCTAAAAAATCATTTAATGCTATTATATAAAAATGTTTTTTTTCGAAAGAAATACGGTTTGTTACGCGAAACGAACTATGTTTTTAATAAACGCCAAAAAAATTAAAAATAAACGTTTTTAAACAGAAATATAGCGTTTACAGGAAGCCCGGACATAATGCGCGTATTTGTAAAAAGAATATAAAAACGTTTAATAACGAAAAATCCGATTAGTTTAAATTAGTTTAATATGTTGTGGTTATTTAATTCAAGTTTATTATCGCGATATGCTAAAAAGTATACAGCTTGTTTATATAGCACGTTATATGAAAAACTTTAGCAGTTATAAAGAGATAACGAAAACAACATTACGTAAAATGTTATTCATAATATAGGAAAATGTTTTACGCGATAAAATAAAAGATACGTCTACAAACCGATAGGTTCCTAATTCTAGACGTTTAAGTAAGCGGCCACTAAAAACGTATAGAAACTCGAAGGTAAAAACAAATAATAATAGAAGATTATTAAATAACTACGAAACGAAAACAAATAGTATAATAAATGGATTTACTAACTCGAATACTTAAAAAACGAAAACTATTTATATAAAAGCCGTAAAATAGTAAAATCTAAAAAAGTTAATAAAAACTCCCAAAAAAAGCTTTAGTAGTAATGAGAAATAACGACGACCTTATTATTTTAAAAATACGGATTAGAACATACTAATATACCGTTATAGTAAATAGCGGAGTTTTAAGAAATAATTACATTATACCGGAGGTAAATAACCGATTTAAACTGCCATAAAAATATAAAAAAAACTTTTATATTACGAATACCGCTAAAAGTTAATCATTTTTTATGATAACGGAAAAATCATACGCTAAATTAATTACTTTAACATTATTATCCTAAAAGAAACTATAATAATTAATTTTGATATTATACCATTAGGGAATTACGACATAATTTTAAGAAAACTATAACTGCGTTAATATAACCCTTTAATCAATTAGAAAACTGGCTAAAAAAATTCTTTTTATAGCTTAACGATATATATAAAAAAACGACAAAAATCTTAATACTCGATCGAAAATAACAACGAATACCGGTATAAGAATACGATAAAAACCTTACTACTTATAAGAAAATAATATAAAAAAAATGGGTATCATAAAAAAATACGACGTATTATATTATTATTAAAGCGAAATTATAGCAATTAAATAACGATTTATAATAACGGCTTAAAAGGTTAAAAACCTCAATAAATATACTACTATAATAACATAAATCTAAATAATAAGTTAAAAAACAGCTCGAAACGAAATTATTAAAACATAATAAATAAAACTATAAAATTATGTTAAAAAAAGTATTAATTAAGTTTTACGTTATTTATAATCTTAACAAAATAAAATTATACGTATTTAAGAAATATTTAGAAAACCGATTAAAAAAGGAATAAATTCGACTATTAAAGTTACTAGCTAAAAACCTCATATTTTTCGTACTTAAGAAAAATAGAAAATTATAATTAGTTGTAAATTATCGATAATTTAATAATGTTATAATTAAGAATCGAATGTTATTACTTTTAATTAGCGAATAAAAAAACGGGGTTTTAAATTAAATACAGCTTGAATAAATACTTCGTTATCTTTATAAAAGTTATTAAGGTACCTACTACCTTCCAGCGTATGGTAAATTACGTTCTTAAGAAACATTTTAACGTTTTCGTAATATGCTACCTCGACAACATTCTAATTATTTCGAAAATTAAGAAATAATACGAAAAGTACGTTTATAAAGTATTTTAATTATTTCAAAAATACTATCTTACTAATTGACGTAAAAAAAAGTTAATTCTATATATAAAAAGTTAAATATTTAGATTACATTATTACTTCTAGATATATTAACATAAACCTTAAGAAAATCGTAATAATAGAGAATTAGGTAACGTTTACAATAATTAAGGAAATGTAAGTTTTTTTAGATTTGTTAATTATTATCGAAAGTTTATTAGAAAATTTAGCTGGATAGTACTACGTTTAAACAAATTTATTAAAAAAAGAGAAAAGTTTTAATAAATACTAAAAACGGAAAAAGTTATTCAATAAATCAAGGAAGTAAATATATGTTAATTAATATTAATTATATATAACTCGAATTGCGGAATAAAGTTAACAATTAACGCATTAAATTATATTTTAAGTATAGTAATTAAATAATGAAATAATTAAAATATATTGTATCCCATTATTTTCTTTTTTTACAAATTGCAAAAATTTAAATTACGTTACGTTATCCCTAATAAGGAGTTTATAGTTATTATTAAAGCGTTTTGCGAATTTAAAAATTCTTTTTGAAGGTAACCGATATTAAGTTAAGGTTTATACGGATTATAAAGATTTTACCCAATTTACTACGATTAAAAAATTTACCATACGATAATTTTATTATTATATACAAAAGTGGTTAGGAAAGTAATAAAGCCGACGCTTTTAATTAACCACTTAACCTTAAAAAAAGGGTTAAAATTAATTACGCAATTTTTTACACCATTACCGAAAAATGGCTGCGCCTACGTTATACCGTAACAGTATGGGCAATACCTTAAGATATATATCAGAAAATCAAATTATATAACAAAAATTTATAAGAACAAATAAATAAGTTACAGGTTTTAAAAAAAATACCAGGAAAACTTAGTACGGAGTATATACCAACATTGACTATATGGATATCTAAGGATCTATAAAACCTTAAAACGCTTTTAGCGCATTTACCGTTTTTTTAAAATGAAAAATACAATATAAAAAGTTTTACACTAATGTTATATTTATGTCAAAGCGAAAATACGAGGATATAAGCTATATAAAAAGCTATAACCATTACCAGTCGTAAAGCGATTATAAAATTCCATTATAATAAACTTTATCACCAAACTTTTTTTATTAAAAAATTTAATTATAAACATATATTACAATAGTGTTTTCGTAATCGTAAATTAATTTATTAAGCTTTTTTACTTTTTACTTTATAATAAGGATATTAACAGCGAGTAAATAATATATATATTTTCAAGAATATTTTTAACGAATACGGATTACTGCACGAAATTATATTAAATAAAAAAATAACGTTTACCTTTAAGTTCTAGCAAAATCTAATAACATAAAGCGGTTTAAATTATAAATTATTAATATATTTCGACCTTAAACGGATAAGTAAACGGAGCAATAAAACTAAATATTGAAAACGTACTTACGATACTACATTAATTACGAATAAAATAATTAAGTTAACGTTTTATATAAGGGAATCGTTAATATAAACGAATCGCTCGGTTTTTAATATCTCGTAATAATAAATGCAAATAACTTAACTATAACATATTTAATTAATTCAAATCGACGGTATTTTTTTGTGTTAATTATATTTATAGCTCTTTAATAAGTGTACGTTATTATATAAGGCTTAATACGGACGTTATATTATTGTTTTTCCTTTAAATTTTTATGCGACCGATTATTTTTTTAACATATTTAGGTTGATATTATCTTTAATTGAAAATATTAAAACCGACCGACAAAAATACGATTACCGACCGAATTCCCGATCCGTATACGTAAACGTTTTTTGTGCGGCTTTAATACGTAGAAAATATTCGTAAAATGGGAAATTATAAAGCTTATTAAAAAAACACGTCGTAAGGTTACGGGGTAAGGCTGTAAGGCTTGTTAAAGCGCGTCGTAATATTATAGAATTTATTAAAATAATAATTCGACCTTAGGTATTTAAATAGTTAAAATAAACGTTTTTAATAAAAAAAATACTTATTATACGAGATAAATACGTATTTTTAGTTAATAAGAAAGTAGTAATAAAAAAATATTATTAATAACTACTAAAAGTAATTATCGTATATAGGTTAGCAGAAAGAAACAGCAATATAACGTCCGTACCAAACCTTATATAATACGTATATTTGGTAAAAAATTATAAATATAATTAGCAAAAAAGAATACCGTTAATTTGAATAAATTAAATATATTATAATTAAATTATTTAAATTTATTATCGTTTATTATTGCAAAACGCTTAAAAGTTAACGATTCGCTTACGTTAATAACTTGTTTATATAAAACGTTAAAAAATTATTAATAACTTAAATAATTTATAATACTAATTATTACGAAAGTATTAAAATAACCCTGTTAATAATTAATTTTAGATTTACTTAAAAGTTTACAAAAGAAATAAAAAGAAATTTTACTTAACGTTGAGGTTATTTTTACGATAAAATATTTTAAGTAATTATATTAGAAGATAAGGATAAAAATTAAGTTCGTACGTAATTAAAAAAAAAATTATAACTGAAAACGGTTAAAAAGATTAACTTTTTTAGGAAGGGAAATAGTTTACCTAATTGCCAGGAATATTTAAATAAAACACTTAAGTTAAAAATTTGACTTTAAATATATCGGCTTATACAGAATTATTAAAAAAATCTTAAAAAATAGTTAGCAGTTAAAACTGTTACCCAAATTTAAACCTTATCTAGTTTTATATATATTTTTTTAAGTTAACAGTAAATACTATTAAAGTGTATATTAAGTAAAATAATGTGGAGGTGGAAAAGAAATAGGTATACGAGATAGAAAAAATCCTTGATATAAAAAAAATCGATGGATTTACTTAGTATTTAGTTAAGTAGAAAAATTATTCGAATTCCGAAAATACCTAGGAACTCGCAAAAAATTTTATAATCGCTTAGCAGTTATTAAAGAGTTTTTATTAGTAGCGGCGGAACCGAGGATAACGTTTTAGTTTAATTTTTTTACGAAAGGCCATACGATATTGTCAAAAGTTATCTAGTCTAGCGAAATGACGGCTTGCGCTTTGGCCTTTGAACGGTTTTATTTTTTTAACCGTTTTTGATTTTTTAATTTATTTAAATTTCTCATCCTTTATCGAATTAATTTTATTCCCTTTTTACGACAAAGAATTTGTTGTTTCCTTAAGCGAATAAAACGCGTGATCTGTTTAGAAATTTCGGAGGTTTTATTTAAACTATTTTGTCGAAGTTAAAAAAGATATTTTTATATAAGTTGTTTTTTTGAGGTTTAAACGGTTTTTAATGCGATTAATACTTTCGAGGGAGTATAGTGGGATCACATGCTTATTGTAACGACGATTGGTATAGCGAACGTATTGTTCGTAGCGTTTAAAATTTTCGATTATTACATACTTTAAGCTTTTTTCGAAATAAGGGGTATATGGTATAACTTTAAAACCAAATTTAATAATATAATAAATAAGAGAAGTAATACTTTTTTTTGGATAGGACGATTACGAGGTTTACGGTTAGCCAAATAACCCGATATGGTGTAAAAGATGATTATTTACTAAAGAAACTTTTGGGGCGAAGATTTTGGAAGGAGGAGATCGTATTATAATACGAACGGTTAAGCTTTAGGAAACGGTTTTTTGGTAAGACCGAAATATGATCTAAGTGGATTAAGTTACATGGGATAGATTTATTTAAATTAAGATATCTAGTTTAATCTATTTAATAGATTTACTTAAATTAAGATATTTATCTTAATTTACTTAATAGATTTACTTAGATTAAGATATCTATTTTAATCTATTTGATGATATATATATATATACTCGTTAGATTTTATAATTAGATAGTAATAGCTTGTAATATAACTTCGTTACCTAAGATACCCTTAGTATTACGAGACGTGATTAAGTTATTTATTACTTAGTTTCCCATAGTACTCCTGCCAACATAAACCCGTACGTTTAGGTTTAATAATTAGTTAACTTACCTAGCCGTTACAGTACGACTTTAAGGAGTTTTAAGGAAGTATAACAAAGCGTATATAGTTATATAATACGGCTCTTCGAGGTTTAAAGGGAGCGTAATAAAGTTAGAGAAGGATATATACGTTTAATAAGTGCGTAGTTAAATAGCGATAGTTTATAATATAACTTCGTTTCCTAAGACGGTTTTAGTATGACGAAGCGTAATTAAGTTATTTATTGCTTAGTTTTTAGAAATATTTCTGTTATTTTAAACTCGTATGTTAGGTTCAATGATTAATTAAATAAATACCATTAAACTATACGCTAAATAAAACAATATAGAAATAAAGAACGATTAAATCTATAACGTAAAAATTTAATATAAGAAACGTCGACGGATTTACTTAATATTTAAATTAAATAAAAAATTACTTAAACTCGGAAAATATTTAAAAATATATAAGAAATTTCATAAACGCTTAACGGTTGTTACAGAATTATTATTAATAGAGCTAGGCGCGCCCTAGTTAATAATCGATTAATCGGTAACGTTAATACAGCCTAGTTAAAAAAGTTTGTTATTTGCACCGACGTAATGATAACGGCGGTTTTTAAACGTTTCTGTTTTTTTTTTAAAGGTTTAAATTTTTTCTCGCCTTCGTACTTTAAATATTTCGACGAAACATTCCGATACCCCGGAAATAAGAAAATCGTTTTTATTTCTGTAAATGGTCTAACTTATTTATAGTAACTTATAACGTTTTTCGAGTTTACTTTTCCTTCCGATTTAAACGATTTTTTTCGTCGAAATGTTTTTAATATTTTACTTTTAAAAAGCCAAAAACGTCGCAAAGATTTCCATATTAAATACACCGTACATACTTTGAGAATCCCTAAGTAGTTTTATAATCTATTCTTTTTATAATAAATACAAAAATGCATATTAAAATTAAAATGTTTAATATGTTTTAAAAAAGTTAAAACGTTAATTCGCTTACGAAATTTTTCGATATGGCTCGATATAGTAAGTATAAAAAATTACTTACAAAAATTAACAAATAAATAATTCGATTTTTGAGGATAAAAAAGTTAAAAAGGGGAAGATCGTATTATAACCTAACAGTTTTAACCTTTTTCTAAACAGTTAGAATAATAAAGGAGCCAGCTTTAACCTAGTTAAAAAATTACGTAACCGGCATAAGGATTTAAGAAATTTAACGTTTTAAGCCGTTTAAACTAGAATATAGTTTAAAAAATTTCAAGATTTAAGGGCTTAAACTCGTTAAATATTTTAATCTAGAATTAAAATATATATATTTATTAGATTTTATAATTATATAACGATAGCTTATAATATAACTTCGTTATCTCAGATACTTTTGGTATTACGAAACGTAACTAAATTATTGTTTCATTAAACGACACGATATTCCTGTCAATATAAACCCGTACGTTTAGGTTTAATAGTTAGTTAACTAGCCTAGCCGTCATACTTTAAGCCTCTTTAAACCTTTGCACTGGCTTAATTGGCTTAAAACATTATTTCTCCTCCGTCCTAATCAGACATATGGAGCCATTTGAGCCAGTTACGTAATCTGAGGTCCTGCGTCGGAGACAAATTCCTTGTCCCGACTGTTTGTCAAAGAGC
Organism: Monosporascus sp. GIB2; assembly: GCA_004155935.1. NCBI lineage: Eukaryota > Fungi > Ascomycota > Sordariomycetes > Xylariales > Monosporascus > Monosporascus sp. GIB2. The sequence goes on along the minus strand of QJNV01000899.1, from coordinate 27,349 downwards.
CAAACCTGCTTGGCCATAACACCAGGGCTCCGTGGGTACCCGTGTGTGGAAATTTTGGTGGATGTGTAGGTAGTGCAAACCCTACACCATGTCGTATATGGGCCATACAAAATTAGCAGGGTCTCAGAGCCGCACGGGCCGCATAACGGGCTTGCCTCTACTTTCCGATTGAACGTAAACAAAAAGTTCAACACAATAGTCCTCGTACTAAACTCCCAAGCTCATTACGTTACGAAGGGATACACAACTGAGCCAAAACAACACCAACAGACGAGGCTGAAGCTGGATATATATAGGATGTCGATCAAGGAAACGTTCTCCCCGCCGTCACCCCGATTTTATAAGTACCCTATGCATGGCTCTAACCGTGACAAGGAGCCTAGTGCCATGGGTTGGATGAGCCACCTTAGTGGCTGCATGGGCCGATGCCAATCATCTGGCGTTGGATATGCTAATGGATCGTGGGGTTATACAGGTGATTTCCTCTTGTTTTGTTAATCATTTATGCCTACGACGTTCCACGAGTCGACATAATCTGATCATGATTTAACTCGGCTACTTAGTACTGCGCACCGCGTACTCCGCCGAGGCCGATGCGATATGGGCGACGGCGTTGGGAAAACTGAGGCGCTGGGTGACTCAGTACTTCATCCACCAGAACCGCTTAATTCATAACAAGCCCGACAGCTCGGTCAACGAAGAAGTTGCACGTCGCTTTATCCTTGAGGTCTTTGAGGACCCAAATTCGGAGAAGTTGAAGCTCCCTGATATCGCAAAGGCCAGCCAGGATGACATCACGCCACTTACCGATGTTTTTGAGGCTTGGGTTCACAATGCCGTCGGCAATGTTGACTTTGATCCTGCTGACAACCCCAGGTTCTGCAACTTCCTAGTCATTGATGAGGGATCTCTTCGCTCGCTCGTCGCTCTCCCCGACGAAACACCGTCGTTGGAACTGGTGTCTCGCGAAGAAAGACGTGTAGGTAGACATGTAGGTCCCCCTCTCTAATCTCTTGTGCTCTTTTTCTAAATACATGCATGGAAAGGCCCGGTCTAAACTGTGGAGCCACGCGTACGTCTGGCTAGTCGACTCGCCCGCCGCAAGGCGCTTTCAGGGCGTCAATGGTGGCGACAACTACAATGGATGGATGAAACTGAACCCTTCCGACCTACCGGCTGCCTGGTTCGAAAGGGTCGCCAGGTTTGAGGATGAAACCTGGATCTTTGGACGCCGGGAGATCCCCGAAGGATCAGGCGACTTGTGGTATCATCAGCGTTGAGAGTCCGGCCAGCGCAAGGTGTTGGGATGGTTGTGGTCAGGAGTTGACATCGGATCGCTAAGGGAAGGTTGAGATTTAAGCCTTCCACTAGTGCTAAGAACCAAAACTTTAAGCCGTAGGCCGAAATAAGGTAATCGTAAAAGTTTTTAAAACGTGCCGAAATAACTGTTAGATATAAGGGACATCAGTTGTTGTTGTATTGATCGTTAGTTGCAGCTGCTCTAGAACACGCACTGCACTTTAAGGTAATTTAGTCCCGGAATATATATGTTCCGATCAAAGGGATTTTTAGTATATAGAGTGCTAACATACCCCTACTAACCGATATACCCTCTTAACGTTTTAAAGTGTTTACGGCGTTAATCGTTATTATTTCTAAAACTATAACTTTTTATTTTATCTTTTTTTTAGAGATTAAATTTTCTTAATTAATTAATTCTTTTTTTAAAATTATTCGTAAGGTATTTTTCCACTAATCGAAGGCTTCCGTAATATTCATTAATTTTAGTTATTTTTTTTAAAATACTGAAAGGGGTTGCGTAATAAGGTTTTAATTAATCCATTAACTAGCTTATCACTTATAAGTGTATAATCTATTTTGATCAAATCCCTTTTTACGGCCTTTTGTAACTAGTAATTATATATATTCATATGTCGCAGTTTCGTTATTAGTAAAGCGATATCGGTATTAATAAGGTATATAATTTGTTAATTGTTATATTATATATTTAACGGTTTTGTATTTAAAGTAACTTTCAATTATTTAATTAATTAAAAGCTAAATAAATTTTTGTATAACTTATGCAAAGAATAATAACTTTATTTTTGTTATAAAAATAATTATTATGTTTTACTTATTGGCCTATTATTTTATTATTTCTCCGAATAATTTTATAACGTAAGTTTAAAAATCTTTTCGGTAAACCGTATTATCTGTTAAAAAGGTATCATGTTAAGTATTTAACAAATCCTTACCCTTAACTCGCAATGTTAGCGTTTTGGTTCCGATTAAATATAATATAACTCTGTTAACAGATTTATATTATATGTCGTTAAAGTTTAAATTAAATCGGATAAATCGAGATACCGTAAAAAATATATCAGATTACGTATTAACTATTACGTAAAAAATAAAACCGGTTTTTTTTAATATTTATTAACAAAACCTAAATAGATCAAATTAGGATTGGCCAATAATTTAATACTAATTATAAAGGTCTTTGAGAAGTTATTTAATGTTTTTAAAAACTAAATTAACTAACTTATTTATAAAATCGAATTAAGATAACCAGATTTTCTTATTAAATTTGTTTTTAATTATTTCGATATTAAAAAACTACGACAAATCCTTACTCCCTATAAAGGTATACCGTTCCCGTATTTATTAAATTAATTAATTGATACAGTTTTGATTTTTTTTTCGCGATATATTATAAAAATATAGTTTATAAAAAAAGAATAAGCACCTTTTAACGAATAAAATAATAAGGTTCGTAAAAAACGGGGTTAAATCCCAACTTTTTAAATATTATAATAAAATCTTTTTGCTATAATAAAAGTAACTCCCTTAATTTATATAATACCTTTCTAATTAGGAAAATTTTATTATGTTACAGATATCCTAAGGACGTTTTTATATATATTTTATAAAGTAAGTTAACATTTATAAAAACGTTTATAGCGTTATATGATTTAAGTTTTAAATTAAACTTAACTATAATAACGATTAAACCTTAAAAAGATTTTTTAATGAATGTAACTACGTATATATTATTATAACCTTTTTTTAATTATTAAACGCTTTGTATAACGAAATAGGCTTTATATTTTTGGAGTTAGCCATACTTATTAAACTTATTAACGTATACTTACATATACTTTAAGATTTATTTCCTTTTTTATAGTTAATTAATTAATCATTTTTTAAAATCCTATTTTTTTATAATTTTATAAGTAAGCCTTTTTAGTTTTACAAAATATCTCCCTTAACGAGTATATATTTAATTTTTTATAACCTTATGACGATAACGGTAAGTTACGTTCATATACTCGGTTTTATAACTTAAATGCTTTTTTATATAGTAAGGTATTTCTATTTTTCCGATTAAGGTAACGTATATTTCGAGTAAGTAACTTCCTTAAACTTCCATAACTTACCGGCCAGTTATTGTACGTACTTACAAAAAAGGTTAAACGTTTTACATTAAATACGATTGCCCATATTTTATATTCGTTTTAGATAATACCTTTTCAATATAGAATATACGGGAAGCTTACGTTTGTAACCTATGAGGTATTTTCGTTTTTTACTGTTATTTTAGGTTAAATAATATAAAGGAAATTTAAAGTTACTTTTATTCTTTTCGTCGACGTAATAATCGTAAAAGTTATTAAAATAAACGCTGGTACTAAAAATAATTGAAGGGACGGAAATAATTCGAACATAAGAGTCGTATAAAATACTTAATCTTTTACAAATAGGCTTGTTTTTTTAATTCCGTACGTATCTTACGCTGGTAATTTTTTAAACTCATTTCTTTTACTTATTCGGTAACTAATTTATTCCGTTTGAATCTTAATCTTTTTTTATATATAAACTAGATAGTTCTCGTTTTAATTAAGTATTTTACTTGTCGAAATAACTGCTGTACCCTTTTTCTATAACGTATAAAAATTATCTTTCAAATTTTTGATATTGGCTAAAAAATAACCTTTTCGTTAAATTATACGTTTCGAATAGTAATAACTTAATTAATTAATAAGTTCCAAATCTCGTAAATGTTCGTCAAGTAGTAACCCACAAAATAACTCATTTACGCTTTAAGATTTAGCTTTTAAAGTTTTTTTTTCATAACGGTAATTATTATAACGTAAGCTATATAACTATATGCTCGTAAATAAGCTTATTAAAGCTTTTAATTAAACATTACAAGATTATCTCTATATATTAGATAAATATAATAAATTTCATAAAGGCTTTATTAAGAAAGTAGGTATTTGGAAGTATAATAATATAAATATACTACCGTTTTGAAAATATATGTAATTAAAAATTAAAATAATTTAACGCCATTCCGTATCGTAATTATTTTCTTCTTAATTATATCTTTTAAGCGTTTTGCACCCCCGTTATAAACTTAAATATACGGTATTAAAGGTTTAAATTTATTTTGTAAAAAAAATAACTAAAACATATTTCTAAATTAATAATTTTTTAAAATTTCGTTATCGCATTCGATCATTTATGAGAAAATTTTATTTTAGTTTTTTAGGATTTTTAACAAATGTCGGAATGTTATAATTAATATATCTTACTTTAAAATCTTAAAGTAAATATCTTAAATAAAACTTAAATATCTTTTCATAGCAAACATACTATATTTATTTTTTTAAGTTTTTTTCGAAATCTATAAAAGCAATAGCGATTTTTTACTCTAATCGGGATACTCTTTTTTTAAATTCGCGGCGTATTAATTTTATAATTTTCGTTTTATTACATATTTAGCACTTAATTTTCGAAAAACCCTTTGAACGAATTCCTTTTATATAAAACTATAATTTAACGATTATTTTAAGATTTAACTATTCTAGTTTTAGGTGCTACATAATACCATTACTAATGCGTAATAATCTCGCTATCTTTAAATTAACGTTTCGTTTATAAGTAATTAAGGTTATATAAAATATTATTTTATTAATATTTTTAATAATGAAATAATCAAATTTGTTTATTAATCTAATAATTATCTAGTTATATTTATTTCGAATATAATTATTATTTCCTTTATTATCCCATTAATATCTTTTTTTTTTGGAAGTACTAAAATAATACTAAAATACATATGAAATCCTCGTAATAAGCTACGTCGTATAAACGTAACGTTTTTATACTACTAAAGTTTCGAAAAACTACATCAATCTTTTTATTTTTTTTAATCGGGATGCAATTATTACCTACGTACACCTCGTTATTTTGTACGATAAGTTTAAAATTTAAAGAATTTGTTAATGAGGTTAAAAATATATATCTTAAATTTTAAATCTAAAATAATTAAATTATTTAAAAGATAAAATAAAATACTTATAGTATTACGTTAATTAGTAATTAAAAAGTACGTCAATACTTGTTATATCTTTTTTAAAAGTTATTTTTTTTTATGTAATAGGTTTTTCTATAATCTTTAACAAGCAGTTGATCTTTTTTTTTTAAAAATTAATCGGTGAAATTTATTTTTAGATATATACTACTACCTTATCGATAAAATAAAAACCTTTTATAGTTTTCTCAAAAATGTATAGTAGTAATTAAGTAATATATAATAACTAATTAAGTACGCCTTATAACGGATGCTCTATATATTTAATTCTTAACGTTTTCGTTTATTACCGCTTCGGTCTGAATAAAAACTTTTATACTTACTTCGTTTCAGCTTATAGCTTAAAATCCTTTTTCGAAGTTAAAAGTTAATATCTTTAATTTCTTTCTGATTAAAATTATCTTAATTAAAAGGTTTTATAGGTATCTTATAAAACGTTAAAAACATTACCTTAATATTCCTTAAAAATTACTATAAATTCGTTATACTCCAGTAATCCAAAGAATCGCCCGTTACTTCCTGATAACTAATCGTAGTATTATTAATTTTAATCTTCCTTATTATTTAAAAAATAATCGTTTAGGTTCTTACAAAAAAAGCTAATATTATATACAAGTTATTAATTTATATAATCGCCGTTTTCGTTTCTGGAATTCGATATCGTTATGCTTAAACCATAATTCTTTACCATTTTATAATATATTCGTTTAATTTCTTTACTAACTTCGAAACTTACTTTAATCGTTCGCGGTATTTCCGTTCAGTATTAATTAAAAACTTACTATCATATACCTTATCGAATTTGGTTAGGCAAACGTACTATTTCCACAAGTTCTTTCTTAAAAAAAAAACTTATCTTTTTAATCACTAAAACTATCAATTTTAAAACTTATTTCGTAAAATCGTTAATACTCTTATAAAAAATGTCGTATTTCCGATTATTATACGTATACGCCGTAAAGTCCTAATTATAAACTTATCTACCTTCAGTCGTTATCTTAAAAATATTCGTTAACTATTTTATCGAATGGATCTTTTCGGTGATTCCTCCAGAGGATATAAATATGAATAAAAATAAAATATTAATTCGCGTCGTATAACGAATTTTTTTCTTTAAGTAAAATGTTATTAAAAAATTTAATTGAAATCGATATAATGTCAAATATTAAATGCGTAAGCTTTAAATTAAAATTCGCCTTTAAAATAATTCTAATCCTTAATCCTTTTATAAATAATAGAAAACGTTAACAGTATAATCGTTATCTTCGTTATTAACGTATTTAGGTAAGTATAATTAATATATAGCTTATATCGTATTAAAAGTTTTTAATTAATTAATATATATTTAAATTAAACGAATAAAACTTGTAATTATTAAATATAAAGAATATTAAATGTTATTATATTAGTCGCTAGTTGCAGCTGCTTTAAAATACGCATTGCACTTTAAAGTAATCTAGTTCCAGAATATATATGTTCCGATCAGAGGGATTTTTTACTATATGGGGTGCTAACACACCCCTGCTAGCCGATAATAATAGTAATAATAAGCGAAAGCGCCAAAAATTAAACACATAAAGGATTTAATACAAAACGTATTTAAAGTTTGCGCATACGTTATTTTAATATTATTATGCATTTTTTAGTAAAATTCTAAGTTCGCTTTAAAAAGAGTAATTAAGATATTAATTCGAAACTAGATCCCTTTCGATTAATTCTTAAAAAAAGGTTTAACAGTTTATTAAAAATCATGAAAAGATTAATTGCTTAAAAGTTAAATTAACTTTTAAAAGATATAAAATAAATACTAACGTACTTTCAAATTGTAATCTAACGTAGTATTATAAACGTTACATTTAATCGCTTAAAGATTTCGACTATTTTAAACTTGAAGTGTATAATTTACATTTTTTATTTAATTAGTAAATTTTTAAGGAATAAAATAACGATCTAAAGCACCGGTATATATATAAGAAATAATTTCTTTCTAATTAGGGAATATAAAATAATAAATATATCATTTTAAAGTTTTACTGGCTTTAAAATATTACGTTTATATAACGTTTCTATTACGAGACTTTCGTATATAACTTGATATTCTTTCTGTAATTCCGGAAAGAAACTGCTTATAAAATAACCGAAACTTTAATAATTATATTCGAAATAAATAAAAGTATAAAATTATTAAGTAAATAAAGAAGCTCTTTTATTTAGTTATAAAGAATATTAATATAATAATTACTTATATAATCTTGATATTATATATATAAAACGTTAACTTATATATAACGAAATTACAGTATATCAGCAATAGTATAATTTGATATTTAAGTTTAGAATAATTAGGGTCCGAAATTATCGATTAGTTGTATTCTTCTAAAAAGGGGGTACGTTTGAAAAATCTATAACGGTTAAAAATTAAGCATATAATAAAACAAAAGCTAATAAGTAAATACGCTATAAACTGAAAAAAAAGAGCTTTCTATAGAAAATAGCAAACGGTTATCGATTTTATAAATTTAGACAAAAGACTTAAAAAAATATAAATATGTTATATTTATTATCGATATATAATGAAGCTTGTTTTACGATATAAACTTTAAAAGTTAGAAGTTAAATATATTTTTTATAACGTTCTTATCTTTCCTAACAATGTTAAAAAATTAAAAGAATTCTTTTTCTTAATATTTGAATTTAATAACGAAATTCTAAGGAAATACTAATTTTGATATATATTTTAGTCGCCTTGTTTAATATTAAATTTAAACCGTTAATACCGTAGACTTAGAACGAAAATAAAGGTATAAAACGCTTAAGAGATATAATTAAAAAAAAAACTATAATACCAGATAAGATTAAATTATTTTCTTTTTTAGTAGTATTTCTCTTAAAAAAGGTAATATATTTATATAACTGTACCTTTAAATACGCACCTTTTCAAAAAAACCTATACGAGGTTAACAATATTTATCGAACTTATAAAGACGACGTTATATTATATAATCGAAAGCTTTAATAAGCATACTTACTAACATATAGCTATAAGCCTTATGTTCTAATAATTACCGCTATAAAAAGAATTAAAAATGTTAAATATTAAAGTTTAAAACGTAAATTAATAATTTTATTAGTTTTGAAATTACGAATATTTACGGAATTTAAAATCGGTTAATTAATAAAATTATCGCTATTCGAATCGTATAGTTTTACTAAAAGACCACCTTTTTAAATAATATTACACACTTAAAAAACGACCTTTTAATTATTATAGAAAATAGATTATAGGAATTATTGCGATAAGTACAACTGCTTAATTAAAGCCTGAGTTATTTAAATATATAAATATAAAAAAAAGCTTAGACGGAATAATTTAATTATTAGATAGTAAAGAGGGATAATACTAAGATGGCATAAACGTATAAAATATACGAAATAAGAAAAAATAAGCTTGTTTATATAGGATTAATTATCTTTATATAACTGTTATATTCAAAAAATTGCTATTTTTAGTCTATTATTTTTATTAGCGTTTATTGTAAGAACTATTACGATTATTACGTTAACGGAAGTAATAAAAAAAAAGGAAAAAAGGAAAATAAAAGAGAAAAATAATCTTAAAGCGTTTATTATTTTATTTTAGTTAAACTAATAATTAAAAACGAAAATATCTTCTGGGCTATAAATCTAAACTTTTCGTATATTCCGCATCGATAAAATAGTAGTTAGTTTTAAAAATATAAGGCGCGTTTTGTCGTACGAAACGATTAATAAATTAAAAACGGTTGTAATTATATATATATATATTTAAAGTCGTCGACAAGTTATTTTTAAGTTTTAATCGTTATTAGAATTAGGTTTAAAGTAAAGTTTAAATAATATAATATTGTAATCTTCTTCGTAAATATTAACTTGTATTACAAAATATATATCAAAATGCTTTAAGAATATTTTTATTATAACGAAATTTGTTAATTATAAAGGTATTATACAAATTAAAGAAGCCGGCAACTACGCTTGTAAGCCTCCTAAGCCGACATTAGTCGAGAAATTGCGTGCTTACGGGCCTCAGCAGAGAGTGAGGCTCTATGGGACTAAGGTATACAATTTATCCTAAATCGTGAAAACTACTAAGTAATTATCGTATTTTAAGATATTGGGTATAATATCTATTATACGATTATATCGTGTAATAATTTTCGTATATTTAGCTCAACTTAGAAAATATGGCTTGAACCTATTAATATCTTATATAAATTAAGGGAGTTACTTTTATTATAACGTTCTATATAAGCGAATTGTTAATATAAACGAGCCGTTAATTTTTAAGCATTTTGTGATAATAAATAATAACAAATTTAAATAATTTAATTATAATATATTTAATTAATTTAAATCGACGGTATTCTTTATCGTGAATTATATTTATAACTTTTTACTAAATGTACGTATTATATAAGGTTTAATGCGGACGTTATATTATTATTCCTTCCTGTTAACTTATATATAATAATTATTTCTAATAGTTATTAATAATATTTCTTTTGCTATCATTTTTTACCGACCGAAAAAATGTATTTATCCCGTATAGTAAGTATTTTTTATTTATTAGAAATGTTTATTTTAATTATTTAAATACGTAAGGTCGAATTATTATTTCAATAAATCCTGTAATACCGTAACGCGCTTTTAAACGAGCCCTCTGATAAACCTTTTAACGGGCCTTTTAATACGCCTTAACAAATTTTATAATTTTATTCTGTAATCCTATGACGCGTTTTTTAACAAACTTTATAATTTCCTATTTTGTGAATTTTTCTACGTATTAACACCGTATAAAAAAAACGCTTGCCTATACGGGTTGGAAATTCGATCGGTAATTGTATTTTTGTCGGTTAGTTTTAATATTTTCGAACTGGGGGTAATATTAATTTAAGTATTTCGGAAGGTAATTAATCGTATAAATGTTTAAAGAAAAAAAACAATATAGTATCCGTACCAAGTTTTACATAATAATGTACATTTGATAAAAAGCCATAAATATAATTAGTAAAAAAGAATCCCGTCGATTTGAATTAATTAAATATATTGTAGTTAAATTAGTTACATTTATTATTGCGAAGTATTAAGAATTGAGCGACTTGTTTATGTTAGCGATTCCCTTATATAGAACGTTAGCAAAAAAATTTTACTGAAATAGGTAAAGATTTAATATTTAACTCTTTTTTTTACGAATCTTTTAATTTTATTCGTTTAAAGGTGCTTTTTTTATAGGCGATATTGTTATAATATAGCGCGAAAACGATTAAGCTTTTATTAATTAACTAACTTGATAATTACGAGAACAGTAAATGTTTATAAAACGTAGAGATTTATAACATGTTTTTACTATCCAAGTAATGAAAATATATTTCATAGGAATATTTGAATATTTTAATTCGATTTTATAAATAAATTAATAAATTTCAATTTTTAAAAATAGTTTAAATAACTTTTTAAAGATATTAATAACGGGGGTTAAGTTTTTACCGGATCGTAATTTGGCTTATTTAGGTTTTACTAATAAATATTAAAGGCTAAATTTTTGTTTTACCGTTTCTTTAATGCTTAATACGTAACCCGATATATTTTTTATAATGTTTTAGCTTGCCCGATTTAACTTAAACTTTAACGACATATATTATACAACTGCTGATTGAATTATATTATACTTAATCGCTATTAAATTATTAGTGCTATTATTCCCAGGTAAATATTAGTAAATGTTAAATATAACACCTTTTTTAAACTTATTACGATTAACTTAAAAGGTTTTAAAGCTTATATTATAACATTATTTAAATAAATAATAAGATAGTAAGCGAATAAATAAAATATAATGATTATTTTTATGATCGAAACGGAGTGATTATATTTTTTATAAGATGCAATATAAACTATATTTTAATTAAAACTAATTTAAAAAATAAAACTTAGTTTAAATATATAACTGCTAATAATATATTATATACTTTATTAACGCCGATATCGCCTTTTTAAATAATAAAGTTACGCTATGTAAATATATATAATTACTGGCTACGAAAGGCCGTAAAAAGAAACTTGATCAAAACGAATTATACGCTTATAAGCGATATATTAACTAACGGATTAACTAAAGCCTTATTACGCGAACCTTTTAAGCACTTTAAAAAATAGTTAAAACTAATACATATTATAAAAGCCCTCGACTAGCAGAGAAACGCTTTATGAGTAATTTTAAAAGAAGAATTAGTTAACTAGAAGGATTTAATTACTAAAAAAAGGTAAAATGAAAAGCTGTAGCTTTAAGAAGTAATAAGGTGTAGCGATTAACGCCGCGAATGCTTTACAGCGTTAAAAGGGCGTGTCAGCTAGCAGGGGGTACGTTAGCATCTTATACACTAAAGATTCTCTCTAATCGGAACATATATATTCCGTGGCTAGGTTACTTTAAAGTTAGTACACGTTCTAGAGCACCTGCAACTAGTTATTAATATAGCAATAACTAATATCCTTTACATCTAACAAGTCGCGCGTTTTTAAGCACGTCGTAATAAATAATTTAATAACTTAACTACAATCTATTAAATTAATTTATATTAATAAAATACTTCTTACTAACTATTTTTATAACTTTTAGACAATATGCACGCATTATATTAAGGTTAGTTACAGACCTTATATTTTTATTTATTCTTTTAACTTAGATATAACCAGTTATATTTAGTCATTATTAGCAGCAGTTTTTTATTATAATCTTTTTATTAGCTGAAAGAATTCGTTCGTTTATTATAATAAATATTTTTTTTATTAAAAATCGTCTTTTCAATTTTTACATTGTATAATATCTAATGGTTGCGAAATTAAGCCCAATACGCCCTGTTATAGGCCCTGCTATACGCCCCGCGAAACGCCCCTTAACGCGTTCTAACGCGTTCTATAATACGTTCTCCGACGTATATCTTTAACGTATTAAGCCGGATAAAAAATGTTCGCGTCTTTGAATTAGAGATTTGGTCAAAAATAGGTATCTAATCGGTCGACTTTAATTCTCACGAAACGGGGGTGATATTGGCATAAAGGCGTTAAGGAATAGGCGGTCGTAGGCTGGTTAAAAGGAAAAAAAGTAATATGGCGTTAGTAGCAAGCGTTAATATAGTACGTGCATTTAAAAGAAGCTCTAGATCCAGTTAGTAAAAAAGTATTTAATTAATTTAAGTGCATTTGATGTATTATAGTAAAGTTTTTTAGATTAGTTGTTACAAAGTGCTTATAAACACGTAACTCGGTGATGTGCGCAATTTAGTAGTAGGATATATTACTTTTTTTTACTATTTTATAAAGTACCGTCTTTTTAGTTTAATATTTCTACGCCTTATAAAAGTTAAAGGAGTTGTTTTATAAATAAAATTATTTCTTTGATTAATTACGATCTGTTAGAAATTTGTATAATAACCTTTTAAGAAGCTTTTTTTGCGTAAATAGCGCTACCATTAGTAGTTTTTTTGACCTTTTTTATACTATATAACGAATTTTAACCTTTTATTTCATATTTATCAAATACGTTATACGATATGCTCCTTTTATTATTCATAAATAAGGTATTATTATTATATTTAATTAACGTCGTAAAGTTTACCGTATAGGTTAATTTTATTATATATAACTCTTTTCGTCACTTTATAATATTTTGCGAATTATTTTTTCATTGTTTATATCTTTTATAGTTATATTTATTCTTAGTACCTTCGCAAAATATTTCCTTTTAATTTATCTCTTTTCGTTTTTAATAATTATATAACCACTTTATAATAACGAGCTTTTTCTTTTTTATAACCCTAAAGACGTTATTTAATTATTTTTTCTATTGTTTTTATATTCCTCGTTATAATTTCTTTTTACCTTTTCTTATACCTTATTGTATTTTATTTAAAAATTGTTTTAATTAATTCTTTTATTCTCGTATTATGCTAACCATCTTATCACCTATATTATATTTCAGTTCTCCCATAAATATCGGATTTTAAGGTTAATTCTACCGGTGTTTTCTAACTGCTATACACTAAGGTACTTTATAACTTATTTTACGAAAGTTAAAACATTTAATTTAGCTTAGGTCTTGTCGTTATATAACTTTGATTTTCATTAGTTCTAACCTTATTTCGTAAAATGTATTACCTTTCTTAAAGGTACCGATATTCGCTTAATGCTTAAATTTATTATTATTCTAGGTGCTGATTTTTAATATAAATCGTCTACGTTATATCTAGCGATGTGTATACTAACGATTATCAATTTTTAACGCCGTTATAATAAACGTATTAAATGTAGTAATTTATAAAAATTTAATAATTTTAACTTTTACTTTATGTTTTATTTTCATATAAGATATCTTTTAATATTTTTTGTTAAAATCTGTCCGGCTTTCACTATAAGGCTTTTAAAAGCTATAACATATTTCGACAGTAATTCATTTGCTGCAGCTCTAAAATCTTTATATTGTAATTCGTTTTTTGTTCGAGGTTTTAAAAGTAACCTTAAATTCCCTCTTTAAATAGTATATAGTAAGAGAAATTTATTAATATCTTTTTCACGATCTGTTTTAACATTTTCAAGTCATTCTTTAAAATAAGTTCGAACTAATTCAAAGAATGTATAGTAAGGAAAGTTAATACTATAAAATTCTAGTCCATTGAATTACTAAGTGCTTGGAAACCAAAATGTAAGCGTACTTAAATAAAAAAAGTCTAAATGTTTTCTTTCTTGTTATATAGCTAAGGTTTTTAATCTTAAGATTCGTAATATTAATTTAAACGATAATTGTTTTATATCTTTTACGTTTAAATTTTAATTTATTATTATTACATGTTTATATGTTGATTATTATTTAATATTTTAATTAAAAATAGTATTAAAAGTTTAATACTATTACTAAATAAAAACTTATAACGTATAACGATTAAGTTAATTAATTAATTATTATATTTAAGCGTACGAGTTTATATTAATAGAATGTCGTTAATTTTAAAGAGTTATGTTACGATTTTATAGGAGGGAGGTCTTGGAAACAGTTATTTTAGGCCGAAACAGGATCTAAGTGGGTTAAGTTACGTAATTAGTGTTTAGCGGGGTTATACTAATTACGATTAAGCAGTATTAAGCATTACTTAATGATGATTAATTAAGTAGTAATAAACCAGCAGTATGGTATGAGGATATATACGTTTATTACTTTTTAGTTAAATAACGATAGTTTGCAATATAATTTCGTTACTTAAAGCATTTTTGGTATTACGAAACGTAACTAAATTATTTTGTTACTTTATTATTTAAATTTTTATAATATTTTGCTAATATAAATCCGTCGACTTAGGTTTAATAATTAGTTAATTAATTTAGCCGTTATACGTTGCAAGCTTTTATTTAATAATACCGTTAGATTTTGAGTAATACCCCGACGATATATTTATTAATAAATAGTTCGTTTACGAAATTCTTAAAGATAATAATATAGATTCGGATAAGAAAAACCAAATTTTTATTTTAATTAAGGAAAAAATCTTCCAACGTTTAGACTTTATGAATTAACGCATTAATTAATTCGAATAAAATAATACGGAGCTTATTTTAACTTTTTAAGTTACGCGAATTTTTTTAAAATAAGCGTAGTAAACCCTTATGGGGGTATTAATTTAATTAGTTTTAGGTAAGAAATTAGGAAAAGTGTTAAAACATTTTAAACTTAAACCTTTTGATAAAACATTTATTAAGTTATAGTTATTTTTTACGTAATGCCGAACATATTTCGGATATTTTCCAGTATAACTAATTACCTTAACCGTATAAATTAAGTTCGTAATAAAACGATTTTCGGGATATGTAGTTACTTAGTTTGAATCCGTTATGTGGGAATACGTTATTATGCTTTTAGAATAATAAAACGTAAAAATGGTACGAGTTTATAATAATTATAAGGTGTTTAAATAAATATTTTAAAAAGTTTTCGGAGTAATAAATGAAAAAAATAAAGCGGAAATAAGCATTTAGCAGTTACGCCAAAAAGGATCCGTTTTTCGATACGGTATTAAATTTATTTAATTTTTTTCGAAGTTTAATTAGGAATAAAAAGTATTAATAGCTTGATTTTTCGACGGCCTTAAAAAAGAAATATAAAAAAAATTGTTTAAAAAAGATCGACCATAATATCTAACCGATTATATTGTTAAGGCCGTTAAAATTAACGATCGATAATATATTTGGCGAATTCGTAACGTTAAAGGAAAAAACGATAACAAATTACGGTATTATACTAACACCAGTGCACCAAGACGACAAAATATTACATATAAAACGGAACCGGGACCCATAAAAATCGGCGCCGTCCAGAAACAGAATAAATAACGTATCGAATGCTGGAATTGCGGCAAAATAGGTTACCGAGTTAAAGAATGCAGGTTGCCCAAGAAATAACAAGATAAACCTTGGATTTCTGTGCCTATAAAAACGTCCCCTAACAATAAAGGAAAAATAATGGCCATAATACGACGCCGATTTATTATTATTAAATTTTTCGATAAGATAAAAAAATGGTTACAAAAATACTAAAAATAAATAAAAACGGTTTATCCTGGTATTCTTAATCGATATGCTAGGAAATACCTTTTTTATTATTAACAATAATAATACCCTAACCATAAAAAATGAAAACAATTTATTTACTTATGTATCGTACGTATGGCCAAAAAAAAATTTGATTTTTTTGGTTAAACCGGTTGAAATAAACAAAACGAACGATAATATCGCCATTTTCGTACTATGCGCTTTCGAAAAAAAATCGACTAGAAAATAATATCTTATAATTAGCCCCCGAATCTACAATGCCCTTAAAAAAACCCTTTTTATTTTTTCGAAAAATGTAATTATTAATTAACGAAAAAAAAAGGGTATAGAAGGACGCGACCTACTTATACGATAACTAATCGCAGATTTTTATTTTTAATTATCCATTACCATAAATCCTTAAAAAAGAAAAAGGATTATAACTAACTTGGAATAAGCCACTAAGGACCTATAAGAAAAAAAATGATAATACCTTTACTTAGGAAACCACTTATATAATGGAAAAATAATTCATATAATAAAATTAAAAAATATAACAATAAGCAAAGAAAATAATGCAATTTAAAAAAAAAATAAAAATATAAAAATATCGAAATATATAGCTTTAAAAAGATATAAAACGTTATATAATACGCATTAATACGTTGGAACTATAAGTAAAATATTAACATTATTTTATTACATAATTTCGAAATCAAATTAAAAACCTTAAAAAAAAATGCGACAATTCGAAGAAAATTACCTAAAAATATTACGCTCCTTATAAAAAAGCCGCGGGAAGGCGAAAACCGAAAGAGTTAGCAGGAACTCCCAAAAAAGGTTTTAGCAGTAATAAAAAAAAAGAAAACCCTATTATATTACGAATATAAATTAGGATATATTAATATACCGTTATAATGGATAGCGGAACGTTAAAAAGTAATTATATTACGCCTAAAGTAATTAATTAATTTAAATTGTTATAAAAATATAAAAAAAACCTTTATATTACGAACCTAACCGAAAGTTAATTATTCTTTTACGATAATAATAAAATTATATGCGAAATTAATTATTTCGATATTATTATTTTAAGACGATATATAATTATTAATTTCGATATTATACCGTTAAAAAATTACGATATAATTTTAAGAATAATATAATTACGCTAGTATAACCTTTTAATCGATTGAATAACTGGCTAAGTAAAGTTTTTTTTTACGGTTTAGCAACAAATAAAAAAAAAAAAAATTTTTTAACACTTAACCGAGAATGGTAACGAATATTAGCATAAAAATACGACAAAAACCTTACTACTAATAGGAAAACAATATAAAAAAGAAAAAAAACATTATCGAAAAATTCGACGTATTATTATTATTATTAAAGCAAAACTTAAATAATTAAATAACGATTTATAATAATTAACCTTTAAGTTAAAAAAATTAACTAATATTTTACCATAATACTATAAATATAAGAGACTTTTTAGCAAAAAGCTTAAAATAAAATTATTAAAATATAACGAATAAAATTACGAAATTATTTTTAAGAAAAGGGCTTTAACCAAATTTTACCTTATTTATAATCTTAACGAAATAAAGTTATATACATTCCGAAAATACCTGGAGGATCGACTTAAAAAAATAGATTCGTTTATTTAAATTACCCGTTGGTTATTTTATATTTTTTATATTTAAAAAAAAGGGCAAATTACGGCTAATTATAAATTATCGATAATTTAATAGTATTATTATTAAAAATCGAATGTTATTACCCCTAATTAATAAAATAAAAAATCGTTTCCATAAAGCTTAATAATTTACTGTTTTCGATTTTAAAGATGGATATAATTTAATTCGAATTAAAAAAAGCCATAAATAGAAAACGGCATTTCGAATTAAATACGGCCTTTATAAATATCTTATCACCCCCATAGGATTTATTAACGTATTTATTACCTTTTAGCATATAATTAACCATATCTTTCGAAAATATTTCGATATTTTTATAATATATTACCTTAATGACATCCTTATTTTTTTAAAAACCAAAAAACAATATAAGGAATACGTTTATAAGGTATTATAACTGCTTTAAGACGTTAACTTATTCGTTAACGCAAAAAAAAGCTAATTTTACATACAGGAAATAAAATATTTAAGTTATATTATTACTTTTAAATATATTAAAATAAACCCTAAAAAAATCGTTATAATACTTAATTAGGTATAACTTATTATAGTTAAAAAAATACAAACCTTTTTCGGATTTGTTAATTATTATCGAAAATTTATTAAAAATTTTAATCGAATAATTATACCTTTTAATATTTTTATACGAAAAAAATAAAAGTTTTAATAAACGCCAAAAACGGAAAAAGTATTTTAATAACTTAAAAAAACTATTATAAATTAATTAATATTAATTATATACGACTTAAATCGTCTAGTAAAATTAAAAACCGATACGTTAAATTATGTTTTAGGCGTAATAATCGGATAACGGAATAATTAAGATATATTACACCTTATTATTTTTTTTCTTACAAATTATAAGGACCAAAATTTCGTTACGTTATTTATAATAAGGAATTTTTGGTAATTATTAAAATATTCCGCGAATTTAAATATTTCCTTAAAGGTAATTAATATTAAGTTAAAATTTATACGGATTACAAAAATCTTATCCGATTTATTACGACCAAAAAATTTATAACGCGATAACTTCGTTATGTAAAAAAACTAACCGAATATAACTTTATTATTATTTACCGCAAAAGCTTAGAAAATAGCAAGGCCGATATATTTAGCAAATGGCCAAATCTTAAAGAAAAAATGGTTAAAATTAATTATGTAATATTCGACGTTATTACGAAAAAATATTTGCGTTTACGCCAAATCGTAACAGTACGAGTTATCGCCCCAAATATATATTAAAAAATTAGGTAATATAACGATAACTTACCGGAAAAAACCAACAAATTATAAGTTCTAAAAAAGTATTAAAAGGATTTAATACGGGAAATATATAAATATCCTTTATATGGATATCCAAAAATTTACAAAATATTTAAACGTTTTTAACGTATATATTTTTTTCCTAAAATGAAAAATATAATATAGAAAATTCGACGTTAATATAATACCTGTAACAAAACGAAAGTACGACGATATAAGCCGTACGGAGAATTACAACCATTACCGGTCGCAAAATAACCATAGAATTTTATTATTATGGATTTTGTTATTAAATTTTTTTTATCAAAAAACCTAATTACGAGCATATATTATAATAGCATTTTTGTAATTATCGATCGATTTACAAAATTTTCTTACTTTTTACCTTATAGAAAAAATACGAATACCGAACAAATAGCATATATTTTTTTTAAAATATTTTTAACGTATACGGATTACCGTACGAAATTATTTTAAATAAAAAAATGACATTTACTTTTAAATTTTGGCAAAACTTAATAGCATAAATTAATTTAAATTACAAATTATTTAACGTTTTTCGATTTTAAATAAATAAATAAATAAAACGATAAAATTAAACGTTTAAAATATATTTACGATATTATATTAATTATAAATAAAATAATTAAGTTAAGAAATTATTAGTTATTTAAATAATTTATAATACTAGTTATTATAAAAATATTAAAATAATATTATTTATAACTAATTTTGGATTTACTTCCGAAATTTACAGAAAATTATAGAAAGAAAAATTATTTAGCGTTAAAATAATCTTAATTTCGGAACAATTTAAATAGTTATATTAAAAAATAAAAACGGAATTCGAATTCGTACGTAATTAAATAAAGAAATATTATAATAAAAAACGATTAAAAGAATTAACTTTTTCGGAGGGAAAAATGGTTTACTTAATTACCAAAAACATTTAAATAAAATGACCAAATAAAAAACTTAATTTTAAGTATATCGGTTTTTATAAAATTATCAAAAAATCTTAAATAGTAATTATTAATTAAATCTATTACTTAAAATTAAACTTTATCTAATTTTTTATATATTCTTATTTAAATTAACTGTAAATACCATTAAGGTAATTATTAAATAAAACGATATAGAAATAAAAAAAAAATAGGAATACGAAATAGAAAAAATCCTGGATATGCGAAAAATTAAAGGACTTATTTAGTACTTGGTTAAATAAAAAGGGTATCTAAATTCCGAAACCTCCTAGAAACTTGTTAAGAATTTTGCCGGTGCATAACGCCTATTGAAGAATTTTCATTAGTAACGACGGAACCACTAAAGATAAAACTTTAGTTAACGTTTTTAACAGATAAATCGGTATTTTCAATACCCAACCAGTCCACCGGGCCAACAGGCGGCATAAACGCGGCCATGGAGGCCTCCGCGTTAGCCTGTTTACGACGTTTTTATTCTTCCAACTTTTCCAAAAACTGCAATTTGCGTTGCACCATTTTAACACTTTTAAATCGAAAAAAAGCTTTTTATTTTCGAAAACGGATTAAACGCGTAATAGCTTTATTTATTTCGCGTTGATAACGTTGCTATAATTCTAAAAAACGCTTTTTTGCTAATACCTTTTTCCGTTTTAACCGTTAATTTTTGATACGAATATTTTTTAAGGAAAAAAAAGGAATACCGTTCCCGTCGTAAGAAGTACCCCGTTTAACGCAAACTTTATATTTAAATTCGTTTTCCATTATTTCGCATTTTTAACCCTTAAAAAAATAAAAAGAATATAATATAACTTCAAAACTAAATTCGTTAAAAATAAAAAGAAAGTTTTAACGATAAACGGTCGAAAATAAGCCTTAACGATAAGTTTTAACTATATAATCCGATATAATAAAAAAAGATATTTACCAAAAAAAAAAAATCTTAAGGGCAAGATTTGTGAAAAGGAAAGATTATATTACGATCTATAAGAAAAAGGTTTCGGAAACGGTTACTTTAAGCCAAAATAAGATTTAAATGGGTTAAGTTACGTAATTAATATTTAGCGGGGTTATATTAATTACGATTAAGTAATATTAAGTATTGCTTAATAATAATTAATTAAGTAATAATAAATTAACAATATAACATAAGGATATATATACTTATTACTTTTTAATTAAATAACGATAGCTTGTAATATAATTTCGTTATTTAAGGCATTTTTAGTATTACGAAACGTAACTAAGTTACCTTGTTACTTTATTGCTTAGATTCCTATAATACTCTGCTAACATAAACCCGTCGACTTAGGTTTAATAGTTGGTTAATTAGCTTAGCCGTTACAAGTTAAGCATAATACTTTAATTAAGTTTCGTAATATTAAAGGTGTTTTAAGTAACGAAGATATATTACAAACTATCGTTATTTAAATCACGCAATTACGAACGTATGTTCTCTCATTTTATATTAATAATCGAACACGGTCCAGTCGATTATCTTCGACTATTGGTTTAACGTAGTCGAACCGACCCCGTTCGACTAACCCGTATTACGTCACCTTTTCTGCAGCCTAGGTCGGAGACGTTTAAGTCTTGTCCCGACCGTTTTCCGGGTCTTTGGCTGCTTGGCCCTTACATGTATATTTACTAGGGAGGAGGTAGTTAAAACTTTACTCATCATCGAAAAAAATACTTATAATTACCGACAAGGAGACGAGGAACTTCATATATGGAGTTGATTGTGAATATGTCGGTTTTGCGGGCTGGACCTAGATAGGGCGGGAGTATATAATTTAAAATATTCAATCTCCTAGACAACTTGCGGTGATCTTTAAGCAGTCTCCAGACTAGGTGGATCTTGGTTACTATCTATTCTACTTATCTACAACTAGAGATGGGAGCAGCTCAATATAGCCTTCAGCTCCTTTATCCTTAAGGTCCTATGGCTACAAAACATAACTCGTTTATTTCTTTTAACCTCCTTCTAATAACCACCACGACTGCTAACAGTAAGCTTAAGTAAAAGCTTAATAGTTTATTATAGGCTAATAATGCTGCAACGTAATTAGTTCCTCAAATTGTAAACATGCATACATTATCTCGAAACCTGGCAATGGACATTACCGTTCTTTAAACGCCTTCTTTTAGTCTTTTTCGTTTTATTAACGTATTTTGGACACAGGAGTACTCAGGCCGTTCGTCTTTATACAGCAATCCAAACTCACCGTGCTGGCATCATCGTCTAAGCGGAGCGGCCTTGACATTAGAAATGCAGCTCGTCATTTATAAAATAAGATTCCCCAGAACCCAAACAGCCAGCATCGGAACTACCCAGCCCCTGATGACTCGTGGCATCGAACCCGAATTCGGCCCAGTATCTTGCGGAGTAGTATCCGGTCTCGCCGCAGTCCCCGTTGATGAACCCCCTCCGTACTATCGCAGGTTTGAGGAACAGGTTGTGTGCCGATGACCCACCATCCACAGAAGCCATCCTCAACGCTGGTTGAAGTCGCCTGCCAAACGACCCCATCAAAACCGGTCACAAAAGCATCGACCGTGCCTGGCGCTTTTGAAACCAGAACTATGGAGGTGCCCGTCGCCGCCAGGCCTGTGTTGGCATGTTTCCAGTCGCCAAACCACCCATCCTGGCCGGTTCCGGGCCACCAATTGCGGTAAATCTTCAGGTCGTCTGCGTCGGGACAAAAAACGTCGAGGATGTCGGTCTCGCGGGAGATGGCGCCGATTTCGATGCCCGGAACGGCATTAAAGCCAGGCATCTGCCACCACCCGCGCCAAGATGTGTCGCCCGGATGTTTGGCGGCCGTCCAGACCATATTGTCCAAGCCCACGGCGAATACGTCGAGCTGGCCGACTGAGCGGGACACGGCGGAGATGGCGGCTCCTGGGACGGCCAGCCCCTCGGCTATCACCTCCCAGTCGGACCAAACTTCCGAGCTCTCGGTGCGCGACGCGGTGTAGGTCGAACGGTCGACGCCCGTGACAAAAATGTGCAGCCGCCCGTCCCCCGTGAGCGCGGCGGCGGTTGGCGCTATGTTGGGCGTCTGGATTTCACCGACTCTAGACCAGTCAAAAGACGTCAGGGAGGTGTTTGTCGTGGGCAAAGAAGTGGTGTAGAGACGGTTGGAGGGACCAATGGCGAAGATGTCGATTCGGCCTTCAAACAAGATAGCAGCGATGGTGGAGCCCGGCCTCGTCTCGAGACCCTCGATGGCACGCCAGCCACCAATGTTGGGGTGCTGGTAGGATAGGGTGTGGATGGTGCCGTTGGATGCCACGACAAACACGTGATCGTTGCCCGCGCCGTCGACAACTCCTGTGAGATTAGCGCGAGATGGCATGGCGAGGGTCGGGAGGGCCCGCCATTCAGAAAACTGGTCATCTGGTATCGATGAAGATCTGCCAGAGCCCATCGAGCTTAAATACCCCTTTCCGTCCTCCGCGATGACAAAGAGGTCCAGCTCGCTTGGCGATGCGGAGATGACGGCCGGCCTGCCGAATGATCCCTGGGGCGGTGAGACTGCCGACGCGCATATTAACAAGATGCCGATGACGGCTGTGGTATGGATGAGGCGCGTGGTGAAGAGTGTCATTTTCACATCTGTAGTCGCTGGCCGAGTGAAAGACAGCTGAGAGAGCTTGGGTTTGCCATGGAAGCATCGGCTGCGGCTTTTACTTTTATTTATCATCCACCCCGTTTCTAGTCTCCAGCCAACAACCACGAGAGACAGACATTTCGAGCTAGATGGGTAGCTCCGAGATTGTGCGGCTGGGTCGCCGAACGTGATCGCAGCGGGACGGGTTCCAACAGGATCAGTGAGGGCTGACAACGCGCCAGAGGCGCTTCAGCCGTGGGACGCCAAGACTCCAACCAACCGCTATCAGCGGGCGCCCCAGACACTTCTTATTTCAAAGAAATAACAACAATGGTTGGCCCCCGAGGTACGGGGATCGCTGGGTCCGATAAGTGAGAGACACAACGCTCCTGGTCGCGGCTTCCATGGACATGCCAACACACCCTGAATTTGCCCCCGCTCCCAGGCACGGCGTCTCGGAGCATTTTGGCTTCCGCGCAGCGAGACAGCTCCTGGGCCATCTTGGCACGGCAGAGCAACGAGGAGCAGCATTCAGTCATTCCAGATGCCTGTTGCGTTGACTGGAGTGCTGGAGAGCGCTGCGCAAGCCAATTCAGGGGCTCAGAGCAGTACCGCCAGCTCTACTAGTGGACCTACTAGTGGAAGCTCTCTTTTCCTCTTTCTATTTCTATCTTTCCATCTCTTGTAGTGGATCTACTAGTGGAACCTCCCTTCTCCTCTTTCCATTTTTACCTTTCTATCTTACTACCTAATCTTATATAGATCTATTAGTAGATGGCAAGATGGGGAAGAGGGAAAGGGAAAGGCGGTCCTTCATAGCTCTTAGCTGTTTTTAGCTGTTTGCAGGTCAAATATGGATCTATGATGTTACATTGTCAGGTCCTTTCCTGACAGGGGGCTCGAAATGGCTCTTAAGGGGGCCCGGGGAGTAGCTTAGTTAGGTGCCCGTAAGCTGGGATGCAACGAAACGCACCAATTTGGGGTCACCGCCTCAAAGGTCCATCGAGGTCTAACCTTAGACCCCACCTAATGCATAGACCTAGCAATGCATAAGGATTTCCACTAAAACCTGCGATATATAAAAACTAATCATAAAATAAGAAAAAAAAGTTAAAATAAAACGGGTTTGAATTTATAAAAAGCCTTATCTTATTTATACGTATAAGGTACTTATGTTATATAATTAAGCTTAAAATAACTTATAAACTTATATATTTTAATAATATCAAAAAAAATAAAAAAAAATAAACTTAAATAAATAATTAATTTATAATACGAAATATTAATATAAAAAATGTTATAAAATAAAGTTTGATTTATATTAGGTATAATTAAATAAAAATTTAAAGTAATTATTTTATTTTATAAGATATAATTACGTTTTAAATCTTAAAATATAATTTTATATTTTTAAAACTATTTTAATTTATTATTATTAAATTTAATAATTATAACGAATATATATATTAACTTCTTTTAATTTTACCTTTAAATTTCCGTTTTTATATTTATATTAATATTTTAAAAATACTTTTAAATTCTTAACACTTTTTAAATTTAAATTTTAAACATTATAAAATATTATAAAATATTAATTAAAATTTAAAAAATAACATAATTTATTAAATTATATAAGTTTACCTTTAATCTTTTATATTTTTATCATTATTTTAAAAACCGTAAGTTATATATATAATATATAATAATTTAATTTTTTAATATATACGATATAAAATTGAACTTAAATTAATATACGAAAATTCGGTAAAATCTTTAGTTACATAAATATCATATTTTATATGTTAAAACTTTTTATATTATATTATAACTTAAGCCTAAAATAAG
Source organism: Monosporascus sp. GIB2 (assembly GCA_004155935.1). Classification (NCBI taxonomy): domain Eukaryota; kingdom Fungi; phylum Ascomycota; class Sordariomycetes; order Xylariales; genus Monosporascus; species Monosporascus sp. GIB2. The sequence continues at coordinate 1,953 of QJNV01000899.1, read as the reverse complement.
TAAGATTTAAAGCATTTATAAAATTTAAATTTTTATAAACTTAAAATTAAGTTATTATATATTACGATTATAACGATTACTTTTCGTTATTTTATACTTTTAATATTTTAATATATTTTTAAATTTATATATATTTCTTAATATTTAAAAAATATTTAAAAAATATTAAGAAGTAATTATATAATATAAACTTTGTTTTCTTAGTAAATTATAATACCTTTTATATATATAACCTTTATTTTTTTATATGTATTTTTGTTATTTTATTATTCGTTTTTATATATCGCGGGTTTTAGTGGAAATCCTTATGCATTGCTAGGTCTATGCATTAGGTGGGGTCCAAGGTTAGGTCCACCGAAGTCCATGTCCACCAAATCCAGGCCCACCAAAATCCAGGTCCACCGAAATCCACCGAAAACCTTACCTCAGCTAGCTCACGCCTCCCTGGCTCGTTTTTCAAAGTCACTTAAGTACCGCTCCACAACGCTAAGAGTTAACTAATCGAATCCCCAAATTCCCGTAACGAGCCAGCGTGGCCTAAGTTCAAGTTGTAAAAAAAGGGCTCCATTTTATAAATTTGCTTTTTAAAAAAACGAAAATCTGTAAATAAGGTAATAATAATAATACGATATTATAGTTATATATATAAATATATACGATTACCTTAATTATAGCTTATTATTAATATTACGATAGTTCTAATTAGAACTCGTTTATTACTTTTAACATTTAACGTATTTATTAGGTATAGTTTAATCTTATTACGTTATTATCCCCCCTTTTAAAATACGATAAATCGGAATTTGTCCAGTTTTACCGCGCGAGCTTAATAAAACAGGATATACGCATACGAACTTTAGCATTCTAGCAAAAATAATAGACGGATAAAAGTTTTAAAATTTTGATTCATAGCTAGATTTTATACGACGGTAGCCGAGTAACGAATTTAGAAATTAAAATAATTATTTAATTAACGTATTAAAAGAGAGTTAATAACGTAATAAATTAATAATATATAAAAATTAATAAAGATATATATAAGTTACCGTATCATACAAGCGAACGGCCCATATAAGCGAGCGGACTAAAATTTCCCACTTCGTAACAACAAATCCAAATAACTCAACTACAACACGTTAAATTGATTCAAATAACCTATATTCTTTGTCGCTAACCGTATATACAGCCCCAGGACAAATGTACGCATTAATTAAGGCTTGTTGCGGACGCTATATTGCCATTCCTTCCAACTAAACCTATATACTACCGACCAACCCCTAACGCGTTTAAACCAATATTACCCTTATTTGGAAAGTATTAAAGCCGACCGACAGATATATGATTATCGACTAAATTTTAGACCCGTGTATGTAAACGTTTTTTTGTGCGGCTTTATTACATGGAAGATATTCGTAAAATACCTCGTATTAGAAGGGGGCAGGGTGTTGCGCCTGCACTCAGATTCGGCTGATCAGTTAGTCCGGATCTCACATGTATATTAGAGCGTTCTTTTCGCCATGGGTTCAACCCTAGGACATCACCACTTACCACGCTTTCACACATACCCACATTTGCTAGGTTCAACACTATGAATATACTCGTTGACTTTTCCTATCAACCCTTACCTAGATAGTAACATACTCAGAAAATTCCGCACTGCTCAAGACTGAGTCTCCTCGACCTATTTCATCACGTAAATAATAAATTCGCTATATTTTCAATATATTAATGCCGGATGAAAAATATTTACGTACTTAAATTAACAATTCGTTCGATAATCGATTTTTGAGGGTCGGCGTTAATTTTCGCAAAATGGAAAAAATATCGATTCGGGAAGGTTTACTATTAAATCGGTTTTGCAATATAAATAAGATTACTTCGTATATAAAACCAAACTGTTTAAAACTAAATTTCTGTTTTTTTTTTTTTTTTTTTTTTTTTTTTTTTTTTTTT